>CAXKVX010001825.1:0-167500 GCA_964058865.1 Eleocharis quinqueflora
TGGTAATATGCATAGTACAACTCCTTTCATACTATGCGGCTATGCATTTTTAATTTGCTCAATAAATTAAAATTTAAGTTGCTCAATAAATTCTTCATATCAAAATCTTATAGAAAATCAAATTTCGTTAATTTTTAGAGCGTTCTCGTTATTTTTTAAATATTTTTTAAAAACAGTCCAGAAATGACACTTTTGTTATATTAAATATGGGCTATTTTTAGAAAATATTTAAAAATAGCAAGAAAGCTCTAAAAATCATTAAATTTAATTTCTTACAAGACTTTGTTATGAAGAATTTATTGAGCAACTTAAATCTCAATTTATTGAAAAAATTAACAGTTACATAGTATGAAAGAGGATGTATTATGCATATTACCATATCCTTGCTCTCTCTCTCTCTATATATATATATATATATATTATGGAGAATGTGAAAACGTTTGCAATTCAGCCAAATTGCAAAAGTTTCACATTTTATAACTTTTTATGGTCAAAACATAAATTTAAATTGCTCAAAAAATTCTTCATACTAAAATCTTGTAGGAAAAAATTTCGCGATTTTTAAATATTTTAAAATAGTCCTGAAAAGGTCATGGTTTTTTAATATGCATGAGATGCAAAATTTTAAAACTTTCCATGCAATCCAATTTAAATCTCAAGGATCATGTGTATAAAATTTGTATCTAACAAAGATTTGAAAAGGTCATGGTTTTGTTACATGCATGAGATGTGGAATTTTAAAACTTTTCATGCAACCCAATTTAAATCCAAATGATCATGTACAGAGGCGTAGCCAAAAATTTATATTAGGTGGGTCCATATTTTTTTTGACAATATATGTATGGCATAACGTCTAATATAATAGCAACAATTCAAAAAATAAAAAATTCCAAAACAAATTAACATAAATAAATTTCATGAGAAATCAAATATATATACTGATAACAACAATACAAGTTTTTTGACAACCTATGTTTCGTCTTAATAAAATTCACTACGGAGAATGTCCGTTCGACGATTATTGTTATCACCAGCAATAATAATGTTAATTTGATAAGTAAGTACACATACAAAGGACTATTTTTTGTGTCTTGACTAACTTTTTAGAAAACTCATTGAGATCGCTATGATTTGCCTAGAGGGGGGTGAATAGGCACACTAAGAGATTCTAGGGTCCTTTTTGCAAATTTGCACAATTCAATTTCAATCTCAATTTATACCAAATCACTAAATCTACTTAAGATAAATAAATTGCACAAATTAAGAATAAATAGAGTTTAGGAAGATCAAACAGTGGGTAGAACGCGTGACACCCAAAATGATAACGGAGTTCGGCTATTGACGAGCCTACGTCTCCGGGACTCCCGATCCCCCGACTTGGTAATAGGATCGAGCCGTTTACACTAACACCAAAGAGTATTCTTTTACAAGGTCGAAATCTAGCTCTTTACACACAAAGATAAGAGACTAGATCCGTAGGAAGTGCACGAAAGCAATATAAGAACTAGAGCTACAAAATCTCTCAATTTCACAAGTTATTTGGTTAATTTAGAGTATTTGAGCTTGAGTTGTTTTTGACTTAATCAATGGCTTAGCAAAAGATCAATAATGGAGGCTGCTGCTAGGGTTTTGAATATTGCAAGAAGAGAGACTTGAAATGGTAACACAAATCAGCTTATATAAACCACCAGCCAAAATCTTTCCAAAACAGTGTTTTTCGAGTTTAACCGTTATAACTCTATATAACCGTTATAACGGTTAATTCAAAATTTCAGGAGTATTGGACAGTATGAACTAACCGTTATATAACTGTTGTCAACCGTTATATAACGCTTGTTTCTGGAAGTTGATTTCTGAATTTTGAGAGATGGTCAAATTTAATATTTGGTCCAAGCGTTACAACGGTTATAACCGTTATATAACGCTTGCTTCTGGAGTAAAAATCTAAGGTCTGAAAATTGAATTAATCAGGACATTGAACCAACCGTTATAACAGTTACTGATCGTTGTATAACGGTTGGATCTGGAAAATTGTGTATTCTGGACTTGGTTCGAAGGGATGCCTCATAAGACCTAACCGTTATAACGGTTAACAACAGTTATATAACGGTTAGTTTTGGAAAATGATTTTCTCAAGCTCAATTATGCTAAACCAGCCAAATTTACATTTTAATTAACTTAAACCTATTTGAATCTTGACACCTCTAATCCGCGTGCTCGTGTCTTTAAGTTGCATGTCCAAATTTCCATTTCACAATATAGTCCCTGCAACAAAACTTAAACACAAGAAAGGTAAAATTCAAAGTTGTTTTGCAAATCGACAAATACGAAGATATTGTACACAACAATCTCCCCCTTTTGTCGATTTGCAAAACATGTATATAGCCATTTACGCATGTATTTTACTTCTCCCCCTTTTTGAAAAGCGATCAAAAGGTTGCATTTCGTGAAAGCTCCCCCTTAATCATTGCTTACGAGATATAGAGCTTAAGTCATCGTATGCAACTAATTATGCTCCCCCTCAATTTTTGTCATGTTTTAAAGATATGCATATACACAAGTGTAGATAGAAGAAGAGAGAGAGTACAAGCAAAAAGCGAATTGTCATATTTAGTGAAGCAATAGTAGGTCCGACATAACACAATAATTTAAAATAGTTTAAAACAGACAAGTTCAAATTACACTACTTAAGCATTTAGTAATAATAAAAAGTGGCATAGTCTAAGTCTCCATAGCATCCCCATGTAAGCCATCATCACCATCGCTATCGTCATCATCATCGTCGTCACTATCATCTCCATTACCATCCGAAGGAGGAGCCGGAGCGGAAGTTTCACCATCTTCATCATTGTATCCGAACCGATCATAGTAGCGAGATTGAAGATCAAGATGTGAGTCATAGAGATTAGAAAATTGGCCTTTGGCCCAAGCACAAAATTCATTTTGGTTGGATTCAATCCAATCGCACTTGGTGTTAATCTCGTTACATGTGGTGCGGAGCTCACCCAAAGCCGTAAGAACAGCTTGTTGAAATTCTTGAGTGTATTGAGGAGGGGTGTAGGACGAGGATGACACATGAGGTGGAGATGGGGGATTAGTGTTACTTGGGTCACGGTATTGATTCACCTTAGCATTTGGATAACTAAGCCAATTATTCTTGTCTTCGGGTTTCGGATGAAAAACTTGTTTCCCGATCCCGGGAGTGCGACTGTTTCCCAAATCGAGGTAAGTGCTTACCCATCCGTGAGCATCCAATTTATTCCACAGATTTATTGGTTCGGTTAAGTCTAGATTTTCCGGAAATACTACCTCATTTGCCTTGAGAATTTTATGAATTAGGTTGCCATAAGGTAGGATACGTTGGGTGTCCTTGCATGCGGTGATCATATGTTTGATTATTACAAAAGGGATGTTGAACACCCGGGTTCCCTCAAGCAATTGACGAAGGTAGAATATGCCATTGTATTCAATGTTGGTTTTGACCCCGCCCTTTGGAGTTACAATATGGTGTAGGAACATGTATGCAAGACGATGAAGGGCCGGTAACTTGGTTGAGTAGAAAGGTCTTTTACCAAGGGCAAGATGGGGAACACGAAACCATTCTAAGTATTGGTCATGAGTCTCTTCGGGTTCAGTCGGCCAACCACGGTTTATGTACACTTCCTCACCGTCATTAGGGAGATTAAGCCATTCGGCTAGAGAGGACAAAGTTATGACAATTTCTTTCCCACATACATAGGTTTTAAATCCGAACGGTTCTTTGGTGATCTTAAGATTGGCATAAAAGGCTTGAACCAAAATGTCATTGTACGATTCATTACACTCAATTATAGCCCTCATCCCCCACCTATCGGTGTACTCTTGAGTCTTTTCACGTTCAAAACCCCTTTCCAGTTTTCCCAAAATTACAAAGTAGAAGCAGGAAAAACTCGGCCTTTTGGCCAACGCCTTGAATTTTGCAAAGGCTTCATCATCTCTGAACAGATAGAAATTACCTCGTGAGGCGTTGATGTTGGCGATAGGAGTAATTGAACCCGAGTTTTGGCCGATGCTCGATCCATCACGATTGCGCTTGTAGGCGATCACCTTGCGGTTCTTTCCCTTGCCACTCGCTCCTTCTTGAGATGCCATGAGGTATTGTTGAAGTTTTGGTAAAGAAACCCTAGGTCGGAGTTTGGAGTGAAGAGGATGAGAGAAGTGAAGAGAAGTAAGTGGAGAGAGGAGAGAAAAGATGGGAGAAGCAAGATCTTGAAGGATTGGGAGAGGAGTGAGAGAGAGAGGGTGGTATTTTGTAGTGGGGTAATGGAGGTTTTAGAAGAGGAAGAGAAAGAGACGAATGGGTGTGAGTTTGGGAGAGAAGGAGAAGGGTTCGGCAGTTAAAAGGCGCTTCTGAGTTTTCTGAACCGTTACAACGGTTATAACCGTTATATAACGCTTAGGTTTAAATTTGAATTTGCAGCTTCTTTTGACTTAACCGTTATAACGCTAACGTACCGTTATATAACGGTTATATCTGGAGAGATGAGAAGTTAGGTCGTTTAGGACTCAATCCTAACCGTTATAACGTTATGTGAGCGTTATATAACGGATGTCTTTGGAGAATTTTGAATTCGATAGGTTTGAAAAGTCTGAACCAACCGTTATAACGCTAGTACACCGTTATATAACGGATGTCTCTGGAGAATTTTTGGATTTCGATAGGATTTAAATGTCTGAACTAACCGTTATAACGCTATGAAAGCGTTATATAACGGATGTCTCTGGAGAATTGCTCAATTTTTGACAGGATTTGAAAATTGAAATAACCGTTATAACGCTACTGAAGCGTTATATAACGGATCGTTCTGGAGTTTTGAACAATTTAGACAGCAATTGAAAGTCTTAACTAACCGTTATAACTGTTACAACCGTTATATAACGGTTTGTTCTGAAAACTTATATAACCTTAAGAATTGAACTGCGTTACTGATGGGATTCGTTCAAGGCTTTTTCAAGAACTGATTTGGTGCTAATGAAGTGCAAGCATCCCTAGTTTAAATCGTAATTCACAATGCAATTGACTTTGAAGTGGTTTTGTGAATATATCAGCAATTTGATTTTTGGTATCAATATATGACAATTCGATGTCAGCTCTTTCAATATGGTCTCGAATGAAATGATGCCTAATCTCTATATGTTTCGTACGAGAGTGAAATACCGGATGCTTTGAGATTAATATTGCAGTTGTGTTGTCGCACATTATTGGGACTTTGCGGAAGCGTAAATCGTAATCGTTCAAGGTGTGTATCATCCACAATAATTGAGTACAACAACTTCCAGCAGCTACGTATTCGGCCTCGGCGGTTGATAGAGCTACAGACGTTTGTTTTCTACTCGACCATGACACAAGGGATCCACCTAAAAATTGACATGTGCCACTCGTGCTTTTTCTATCCATTCTATCTCCGGCGAAGTCGGCATCCGTATATCCTACGAGATCAAGTTCTGATTGGCGACCATACCATAGACCTAAATTCAAAGTACCTTTAATATATTTGAGAATTCTTTTTACGGCTTTCATGTGTGACTCTTTAGGGTTTTCTTGAAAACGAGCGCAAAGACAAACCGAAAACATTATGTCAGGCCTACTTGCTGTTAAATAGAGTAGACTACCTATCATAGCTCGGTATTGAGAAATGTCCACTGGAATGCCGCTTTCGTCTGCATCAAGATTGATGTTTGTCGCCATCGGTGTCTTGCTCACCTTGCTATCATCCAACCCGAACCTCTTTACCAATTCCTTGGCGTATTTTGCTTGATTGAGAAATATTCCATCGGATTGTTGCTTTATTTGCAAACCTAAGAAGAACTTTAGTTCGCCCATCATGCTCATTTCAAATTCACTGCTCATCAAAGAGGCAAAATCCTCGGCAAGTGCCGCATTAGTTGAACCAAAAATGATATCATCTACATATATTTGTACCAATAATAAATCATCTCCATTCTTTTTGGTGAACAAGGTGGTGTCGTTCTTACCTCTGACGAAGTTATTTTCCACTAAGAATGAGCTAAGTCTACCATACCAAGCTCGAGGTGCTTGTTTTAGACCATAGAGGGCTTTATCTAGTTTATATACATAATCGGGAAAATTCGGATCAATAAAACCGGGTGGTTGGTGTACATATACCTCTTCTTGTATGAATCCGTTCAAGAACGCACTCTTAACATCCATTTGAAATAGGATAAAGCCTTTGTAAGAGGCATATGCCAAGAGCATTCTAATGGACTCTAGTCTAGCCACAGGTGCAAAGGTTTCATCATAATCCAACCCTTCTTTTTGTCTAAATCCTTGTGCTACTAATCTAGCTTTATTACGAACTACGTTCCCTTCTTCATCCTTTTTATTTCGACAAACCCATTTTGTTCCGATTATCCCTCTATTTTTAGGTTTTGGTACAAGTTCCCACACTTTGTTACGTTCAAATTGATTTAATTCTTCTTGCATGGCACAAATCCAATCGGCATCTTTGCACGCTTGTTCTAGATTTGTGGGTTCAATTTGAGATACAAACGCACAATGAGCAATCATTTGATTCAAGTTGGACCTAGTTCTAACACCGTCCCTAGGGTTACCAATCACGTTTGTTAAAGGGTGAGCGGTTACTTCCCTTAGATCTTGTGGCGGTTTATGCTCAGTTTGCTCCATCGACATAGTCTCGTCTTCGTGATAGGCATTATCATTTAGACTACCTTGTTCATGTTCATGCGCTTGTTCCGATGTCATTACTCCATCTTCGCATGCATGAGATGAATCATCTATAATCATGATCTCGCTTGATCCTTGATCGTGTTCCTCTTGAGTCACATTTGGTTCTTCCATACCTGCAGTATCAACATTTCCTTTCTCGGCCCAAGTATTAGTAGATTCATCAAATTTTACATTAATCGACTCAATAACAATTTTAGAGGTAGGAATGTATATTCTATATGCTTTGCTTGTCATCGAGTAGCCGACTAAATTTCCTTCGATTGATTTTGAGTCAAATTTGGTGATCTTAGTAGAATCATCAAGTACAAAGCATTTTGAACCAAACGTTCTAAAGTAGGCAATGTTTGGTTTACGTCCAACCCACAATTCATATGGCGTTCTTTTAATTATTGGTCTTAAACCTACTCTATTTATTACATGACATGCGGTATTGACCGCTTCGGCCCAAAGAAACTTTTCATTTTCAACTCTGTTGCAAAATTCAACAAAGTTCTCAAATGTTTCACTTTTGTGGCTTAAGAATATAACCCATGTGTATCTACTATAATCATCTACAATTACACATACGTACCTCTTTTTGCCTAAACTAGAAACACTTATTGGTCCAAAAAGGTCAATGTGCAACAGTTGTAATGGCTTATTGGTTGATACCATGTCCTTTGAGACAAAACTAGACTTTACTTGTTTACCTTTAATGCATGCCTCACATACACCATCCAAGTCAATTTTGCTCAATGGTAGTCCTCTCACTAAATTGTGTTTAACAAGCTTCTTGATGGAGCTTGCACCTAAATGTGCTAACCTTCTATGCCATAGCCAAGATTGGTTAGTCAATGCATTCAAACATATTTCACCTTGTCTAAAATCATTCAAGTAGAGATAGTATATCCCATTTTGTCTTTCACCTTTATACACCTCTTCGTTTGTTTTGGACCACATTAAATGACAACTATGGGTATCAAACTTTATGTAATAACCGACATCACATAGTTGGCTTACGCTAAGCAAATTAAAGTTTAAACCATCTACTAAGTATACATTTGAGATAGTTAAGTGTTGGTTACCGATGGACCCTATGCCAACAATCTTACTCTTTCGTTGATTACTTCCAAAGGTTACCGAACCACCATCATACGGTTTCAATGAAATAAAGTTAGAACTAGAACCGGTCATATGATGTGAGCATCCACTACCAATGATCCAAGCATTTTCTCTATGAGATGACGTCAAACAAACCTATAAGATTATACTCGTAGTTAAAACACACTAATATATTTTTAATGTTAAAACTCCCCCTAAGTATATGGCTAGGTGATTCATGAGGAGTTTAACAACCGCTTTACTTAATTTTTAGATTTAGGAACCCAAATAGCATTTTTCGAGTTACCTTTCTTTCGAAAATCACATTCTAATGAGATATGACCATTTTTACAACAATAATTGCAAAACGCTTTGGTTACAGGATTTGTGTGTAATTTAACAAAGCGAGTTTGGTAGTCGCATTTTAATTCGTGAATTATGTTGCCTTGACTATTAGGTGTTTGTCGGAAAACAACTCTTGGTTTCTCATTCATTTGAGAGCCATTTTGAGCAAGGTTTTTACCTTTTGGTTCATACCTCCAACCAGTTGGTGCCCTATAGTAGACATTTTTAGACCAAGATGGACTTATGTAGGTACAACTAGATTCCGGTTTGGTTGTGGCATAAGACCTTCGATTAAAGCGATATCTAAAGGCATGATTTGGCCTAGAGATAAGCTTTGATTGTGCTTGGTTCTTGCTCTTTAAGTTCTGAGATTGTTTTCCTTTTGATTTGGGGTTTTGTTGAGAGATGGATTGAAAAGAGGATGCGCTCTTTTTATATCCAAGACCCGACTTGTCGTGGGGTTTTTGCCCCTCAAACATTTTGGTTAGATCCCTCCTAGTGTCATTTCTCGATACACTAGTGGATCCGAAAACCCTTGAGCCACTTGTTAGTGATACCTTTTCTTTTGTCAAATTACCTTCTTTTACCTTTAATTCGAGTGTAAGTATTTTGTTATTTAATCCCGCAATTATGCTCTCTTTTCTCATTAACTCACGATTTGTCTCAATAACAAGTTTGTTCAACCTAACAATTTCAATTTTCAAAGATTCCTCATTAGATAATATGCTTGTATCATTGATGAGGTTCTCATCATCATCCTCATCATCATCATCACTAATGCAAAGATATGTGACACATGTTGGCTTAGTAATAAAGTTCTTTGAGTTTTGATATACCTTTGCCTCCTTTTTGGGAGATGAAGACGTGTCCTCATCAATTTGTTTGGTCTTCTCATCATTCTCCGAGTTAATTGTGATCTTCTTCACTTTGGCCAAGATAGTACTCTTGAGAATTTCAATGGTGGTGGGATCGGTGATGTTGTTGCTCGCGATTATTGAGTCAATGTCGGAGATGTTAGATTCTTCATTGCAAATCGCCATTAGAGAATAGTTCACCTTGTTTTCCTCCTCGACCTCAACTTCGGATTCCTCGCTTTCTTCATCTTCACTATGATTCCAACGATCGGCATGCATTGCTTTGGGCTTCTTTTTGCCCTTGTATCCATCCTTCTTTGCAAACCCTTTTCGCTCTTGCCTCTCATCACCATATTGAGGTCTCATTTGCGGAAAAATCTTGTAGCATGTGTGGATGGTGTGTCCTTCTCTTTCGCACATAGCGCACACCACCTTTTTACCCTTGCTTTCCCGTTTTGCGTTGTATTTCTTCTCAAAAGAGAATAACCCTTGTAACATTTTGGCTAGGACTTGCGCTTCCTTCTCATGGTCTTGTCCCATGTTCTTGAAAGGATTGTCGCTTGTCGGTCGAGAATGAGTGAACGAGGAGTTATTTCCTTTGGAGCTTTGAGCCGGAAAAGCAATTGCCTTGCCTCCTTGATTTTTACTAGAGGTTTGCTTGAGGGTTTCTTCAAAGGACCGAAATGAGGTGTATATCTCATCCGGTGTGAATGGTTCGGCATTTCTTCCGTTAACCGCCTCGAGTGCTCCAACGAACCCTTGCCAATCGGGTCTCACGATCATGGTGCGGAAAAGCTTACCTACAATCTTATTGTTAGTTAAAGGTTCTCCCATTTCAATAAATTCATTAATAAGAATAGTGAGTCTATGGTACATATCCTCAATACTCTCATTTTCTTCAATTCTAAAGTTCTCATACCTAGTATCTAAACCGGCTACTTTATTCCTTTTTATTTGGTCATTTCCTTCGTACCGTTTCAAGAGAACTTGCCACATGTCATGGGCATTGTTGAGGTTACCAAAGATTGGTGCTATAGTTTCACTCACCGATGATAAAATTGCATTTACTGCGGCATCATTAACCTTTTTCCTTGGTAGACATAATACATCTAGTTTACCCGTTTCGGTGTTATACTTAGGAACATATTTGTCTACTATAGCATCCCAAAGGTCACATATTTCTAGGTAATTCACCATGCACCGTTTCCAATGACCAAAGTTTTTGCAATTGGTACCTAAAATCGGAGGTTCCTTCACATGCCTATAGGCGGTCATTATCGGATCTTAGTTTGTCAACTAAAAACCTTTCTAGTGAGCAGACACAACTTGCTCTGATACCACTTTGATTTGCCTAGAGGGGGGTGAATAGGCAAATCAAAGAGATTCTAGGGTCCTTTTTGCAAATTTGCACAATTCAATTTCAATCTCAATTTATACCAAATCACTAAATCTACTTAAGATAAATAAATTGCAGAAATTAAGAATAAATAGAGTTTAGGAAGATCAAACAGTGCGTAGAACGCGTGACACCCAAAATGATAACGGAGTTCGGCTATTGATGAGCCTACGTCTCCGGGACTCCCGATCCCCCGACTTGGTAATAGGATCGAGCCGTTTACACTAACACCAAAGAGTATTCTTTTACAAGGTCGAAATCTAGCTCTTTACACACAAAGATAAGAGACTAGATCCGTAGGAAGTGCACGAAAGCAATATAAGAACTAGAGCTACAAAATCTCTCAATTTCACAAGTTATTTGGTTAATTTAGAGTATTTGAGCTTGAGTTGTTTTTGACTTAATCAATGGCTTAGCAAAAGATCAATAATGGAGGCTGCTGCTAGGGTTTTGAATATTGCAAGAAGAGAGACTTGAAATGGTAACACAAATCAGCTTATATAAACCACCAGCCAAAATCTTTCCAAAACAGTGTTTTTCGGGTATAATCGTTATAACTCTATATAACCGTTATAACGGTTAGTTCAAAATTTCAGGAGTATTGGACAGTATGAACTAACCGTTATATAACTGTTGTCAACCGTTATATAACGCTTGTTTCTGGAAGTTGATTTCTGAATTTTGAGAGATGGTCAAATTTAATATTTGGTCCAAGCGTTACAACGGTTATAACCGTTATATAACGCTTGCTTCTGGAGTAAAAATCTAAGGTCTGAAAATTGAATTAATCAGGACATTGAACCAACCGTTATAACAGTTACTGATCGTTGTATAACGGTTGGATCTGGAAAATTGTGTATTCTGGACTTGGTTCGAAGGGATGCCTCATAAGACCTAACCGATATAACGGTTAACAACAGTTATATAACGGTTAGTTTTGGAAAATGATTTTCTCAAGCTCAATTATGCTAAACCAGCCAAATTTACATTTTAATTAACTTAAACCTATTTGAATCTTGACACCTCTAATCCGCGTGCTCGTGTCTTTAAGTTGCATGTCCAAATTTCCATTTCACAATATAGTCCCTGCAACAAAACTTAAACACAAGAAAGGTAAAATTCAAAGTTGTTTTGCAAATCGACAAATACGAAGATATTGTACACAACAATAATAATGTTAATTTGATAAGTACACATACAAAGGACTATTTTTTGTGTCTTGACTAACTTTTTAGAAAACTCATTGAGATCGCTATTATTTACGATCATGCCATACATCCAACATAAATTTTTGTACTGAGTGTGAGAAGGTATTTAGTATATAGCTCTACTCTTCCCAATAGGCCAGTCGGGTCTAGCTGAATTTCAACTGGGTCCATTAACAACTTCATTTTTTCCAGCATATTTTGTACTTAATAAAGTGTGTATTTTCAGGTGGATCCATGGACCCATCAAACTCAACGTGCCTCCGCCCCTGATCATGTATATAAAATTCAAATTTAACAAAGGTTTGTGAATTTTTGTACCTTACTTGATATCTTAATCAAGCATGATGACTTTCTTTGAGTAGCGGTTAATCGCGTCTTCACGAATCAACAATAAGGATGTTGATTCTTGTTCTCGTTTCACGAAAGCTTCTCAAGCATGAAGCCTCTACCACGTGCACTCCTTGACGCGTCGAAGCAAGATTACTAGACCTTCTATAAAAAACAAGAATTTCAAATCTCTTTTTGTCTCAACACATGAGAGGGATTCAAAATCTGATTTGAATTGGATATAAGAGATGAAATATCTCTTATGTTACTCCGGTTTCCACCCTTTCAATTTCCAAAAGATAAATCAAAAGTCATCATCAGGATGGATGCTCTGATACCACTGAAGGTTATTGTTACATGCATGAGATGCGGAACTTTAAAACTTTCCGTGCAACCCAATTTAAATCTCAATGAATCAGTACACAAGAATAAAGGATCACGATTTGTCTATGTTTGATGGGGCGATCATAATGTATTGCTAGATGCCAATTATGATTTATAAATTAATTTGTATTAATTTATTACTGATCATGACATGAATCCTACTAGATTGCTCCATTTGACAAGTTGAAGCATAGAACAATTAATTGATTATGCATGATATGATTAATTATATTAAATTTGAATTGGATCAATTTGGGCGAGGCCTAAACTATGGATGAAATATACTTGGACTTCGGGTGGTACCAAGCCCATAAGAGGATTTAGCAGTTTTCATGTGCGCAAATAACTCCTCAACTTCCTTGTTTATGAAATTTTATTTCCTACATGATTTTGATATGAAGAATTTATTGAGCAACTTAAATTTAAATGTTGGCCACAAAAGTCATAAAATGTGAAACTATTGCACTTCGGTTGAAGTGCAAACGTTTTCACATTAGCCATACTATCTCTCTCTCTCTATATATATATATATATATAGAGAGAGAGAGAGAGATAGGTGATGGTACTTACATAAGCACGAAGCTCTACCGTGCTTATAATCATATCTCGAATTTCAAAGTGCAAATAATCGATCCGAATCGTTGAAAATGTTGTTCATACCAAAATCTATTGGGAAACCAAAATTTTCATTTTTTGGAATTTTTACAATTTTATCGGACGGGTAGAAAATTGAGTAATCTGACGATTTACATACATCCAGTTTAACCAATTTTCTACCCATCAGATAAAATAATAAAAAAATTCAAAAAATGAATTTTTTTCAAGTAGATTTTAGTATGGACAACATTTACAGCGATTCAGATCGTCCATTTGCATTTTGAAATTCGAGATATGATCGTAAGCACGGTAGAGCTTCGTGCTTATGTAAGTACCATAGCCTAACTATATATATATATAGAGAGAGAGCAATTTTATTGTGCTTCATGAAGTTTGGCTATAAGTTGTGATTTCACTTCAAATTTGAAAATTTTAAATTCAAATTATCAATTCAAACCGTCCAACTTGTAATTTATATTAAATCTCACTATAGACCATTCTTTTTATTTTTGCAGATTTTTACTATTTTTAGAGAGGTAGAAAATTTGTTGGTCTAATGTAATTTCTGAAACATCCGATATGATTGACTTTCCACTTCATTAAAAAATTCAAAAAATAAAATTTTGTCTCGAGTAAGGTTTCAATATAGAGATCACGGTGGACGGTTTGGATTGACAGTTTGAATTATGAAATTTTAAATTTGAGTGTGAAGTTAAAAGAATCCATGCCTTCATGAAACATAATAACACAAACACACACACACATATATATATTATATATATATATATATATATAAACAAATATAACAAATTTATGTGTATATATATATATATTATAAATGAACACATATAAATATTATTATGATAAACATCAATAGAATTCTAATTTTAATTAGGTTGAGGAAGCTCGAATTATAACTCTATTTATATAATTTATTTGATTAATGCTGTTTGGTTTACTAAATATGTTGTGATCACTTTTGTTAATTTTGGGTCAAAAGGTAGCTTAAAAGAAAATCGACTTCATAAAGTTAAGGATAGATGGAGTTCATAAAGCAGAGAAAAGATTGAGTTCATAAAGTAAAGAAAAGACGTATGACTTTAAAACCTAACCAACTACAAGTGGTTAATGTCGGGCACAAAATAACAACACAATAATGCAACTATGCAAGATTATTGTCATTGGCATGACATAAATGACTACATTGCAACTTATAAAGCTCAAGACGGTTTTGTAATTTAAAAGTATACTGGTAGTCAATTTGGCCGGAGGGAAAAAAAAAAGAGAAAGAAGACCCGTAAAGTACTAAGAGAAATAAAAGGACGGCCTCCGCAACATCATCAGCAACAACAACATCATCAACAACAACGACGACGACGACGACGACGAAAACACAACAATTGCAGCAGCAACAACAACAACAACACTAACAACAACGATAACAATAACAACAACGATAGCATCAACAACAACACCACCACCACCAGCAACAACAACAACAACATCACCACCACCACCAACAACAACAAGAACAACATCAACAACAACAACAATAACAACACAACAACACAACAACGACAACAGTAGCAGCAGTAGCAGTAGCAGTAGCAACAACAACGACGACAACGACGACAACACGACAACGACGATGACAACAACAACAACAACTACTACTACAACATCAACAACAACAACTGTTCCACCAAACAATGTCTCGAACTTGTCGAATTGCAAAACCAAATTTGAATTTAACACCTTTCTTGTGATTTCTTGTTTATGTTGGACATTTCAATTTTGATGCAATTCAATTAGGGTACAATAACGAAACCATTTTCCTAATCTAAACAATTGCAATTCAATTAAATTTTCCGTTACGACATGAATAAAATAAATATTAGCGAAAGCGTATGAAATACTTACTTTCCATCTCCTTTTGTTGTCTCATTTCTTCAACTCGAGTAAATGTTGAGATGTCTTTCAATTCGCGAAAGAGCCTTCATGTCGTCTTTTCCGACGAGTCCTTCCAAGCGATTCGGGGTGCCTTTCTTTTCTCCGACGAGCACAAACGCCTCGACGGAGTACCAATACTTAATGGAATAGTATTTAGGTGGCTATGCACAGCACATGTGTTGTAAAACCGGCGAAAGTGTATCTCGAAAAGATGCAAAATTAATTATCAAATATTAACAAAATATTTGAAATTATATTCTCTCCAATTCTTTTTTTTAATTCTAATATTTACTGCTGTAAATATTTCCACAAATTTAGTATAAAAGCAAAAATATCCAATCAGAAAGATAACGGTAAATCTAGGCAGTCAAAACATGTCTTATAGCATGTCTCTTGCGGTCGCAACGAATCTCATTGCGGCTGTAATAGACTTGGCAATTCCAAACCTGACAAGTTTCTGCCAGGTCTCTTGTGGCCGCAATAGGATCCTTTGCGGCCGCAATCAATCATGCTGAAATCAGCAGATTTATTGCCAAAACTTCTCCTGTTGTATTGCGATCGCAATGAATCTTATTGCGGTCGCAATGGATCTTCGTTTGTGTTGTTTTGCTTGGGCTTTGATCCAAATTAAGTAGGGTTTAGCCCAAACAATATTTCTGACTTTACATTAACACCCATATATAGTTTAATTGATCATAATTAGTCCATTAACAATTATAATCAATTTACTTCAGTTCTATATGCATTCGTGCCCAAAATCTTAGTGAAATACGTATAATGCCTTGAATATTATATTAATCACCTTTACGACATTTTCACATATTACTCCTCATAATATTGGCGACAGTACATGTCATACAGTAATCATATAACACGTAGTCCAAACTTAATTTATTGAAATTGACGTCTCAATTCCAACAATCTCGCACATGGACAAGTGTGGTCTATTTGATTACACATGTCTTGGATTTGGCCCGATCACTTTAACCTTTTATGTCTTTCTTTTCGTATTTCTTAAATAATTCAGTCCACCAGTTATACCAGTACAGGATTTAAACAATAGTCACCACATTTTCTTCATGGCTTTATCGATGTAAATAACAGTACCAAATACTTCTGGATGTCATGAATTAGGGAGTGTGATTTTACGTGCCTATTTCCGAACGGATCACCCTTTATTTCTTTACTTTAGTGAGGTCAAAACTTTAATAAAGAACACAATGAGATTCAAAATATAATTTGCATATATCATAACTTGCTACAAATTACATAGCGTAGAACTTCCCAAAAAAAAACAAAATCAAACTCCCACATTTTCTCTAACATATCCTGACATAGGTACTACGCCAATATGAGCGAGATCCTCATGAAACTTCTTGGGTGGTAGTGCTTTTGTAAGGGAATCTGTAATCTTGGAGTTTGTACCAATATGTTCCACCTTCAACTTATTTTTTTTTGTACTTTTTCTTTTGCTGTCAGAAACTTAATGTCTATATACTTAGACTTGGTCGAGCTTTTGTTGTTTGTCGCATAGAGTATGACTGAATTGTTGTAAGACATCAAAGTAAGTGGTCTCTTGATGGTAGGAACTACCTGCAGCCTAGTGACAAAATTCTTGAGCCACACGTCATGGTTTGAGGCTTCGTAGCATGCAATGAACTCGGTCGCCATAGTAGAAGGTGCTATGAATGTCTGTTTAACACTCTTCCATGATACAACACCGCCCGTCATCATGTAGATGTATCACAATGTCGACTTCATGCTATCTATGCAGCCTCCAAAATCAGAATCGGTATATCCAATGATCTCGAGTTTTTCCATTCTTCGATATGTGAGCATATAGTCTCTTGTTTTCTTCAGGTACCTCAACACTCTCTTCGCTGCTTTCCAGTGCTCCATTCATGGGTTACTCAAGTAACGCCCTAGCATTCCCATAATGAAGGCCATGCTCAGTCTCGTGCACACTTGGAGATACATGAGACTGCCTACAACGGATACATAAGGGATGTCTTTCATGGCAAGTCTTTCAGAATCAGTTTTGGGACATTGTGCGAGATTGAACTTGTCTCCCTTAGACACGGGTGTATCACCTAGTTTACAGTTTTTCATGCCATACCTACTCATCATTTTATCAATGTAATTTCTTTAGGATAGTCTCAGAATACCGTCGGTTCTGTCCCTTTGTATTTCTATCCCTAGAACAAATGAGGCATCACCAATATCTTTCATTTCAAAGTTTCTAAATAGAAAGTTCTTGATTTGATCTAACAAGTCCTTATCATTACTTGCGAGTAGTATGTCATCAACATATAAAATCATAAATGTGAACTTGTTCCCACAGAACTTAAGGTATATGCATTCGTCAACTAAGTTATACTCGAAACCGTATGAGTTAACTATGTTGTGAAACTTTAAATACCATTATCGAGATGCTTGCTTGAGTCCATAAATGAATTTCTTAAGCTGACATACCATAGACTTTGGATTACCGACCACAAAGCTTTCTGGTTGCCTCATGTAGATAGTTTCCTTAATATCACCATTGAGAAAAACCGTCTTTACATTCATTTGGTGGAGCTCCAAATTGTAATGCGCTACCAGTGCCAATATGATTCTTAACGAATCCTTCGTTGAAACTGTGTGAAACCTTTAGCGACATGGCGTGCTTTATATTTCTCAACATTGCCTTTAGAATCCTGTTTGGTTTTGAAAATCCACTTATAACCAACGGTTTTCTTGTCCTTAGGCAATAGAACAATATCCTATACATCATTGTCATTCATTGATTTCATCTCTCATTCATCACATTGATCCATTTATGAGAGTTAGAACTTTCCATAGCTTGTTTGATATCTCTTGGGTCATTTTCAAACATGCTTATGTCAAATTCATGTTCTTGAAGATTAGCAAATCTTTCAGTGTATATGTTCTCTCTAGTGGATCTTCTTATTTGTCCTGGTTCTGTAATTTCTTGAGGAGCAATTTCATGGACATCATTATCGACTTCTGGATCTCCCATAGGCTCAGGGCCATTGACATTGTCCATGACAACGTCATTATTTAGGATAGATTCGAGTCCATTTGTGTTCATGTATCCTGCAGAATTTGAGTAGGAGTGTAGTTTGCCTATTGACATGAGATGTATTTTCAGAATTTATCATAATTGGAATAATGACAAAGTCTGAGCGAAGGTCGAAAGTGTTATTATCCCTTTCTTCCTCGAAAATGTCATCCATGGTCATATCTCCCCCGACAAACTCATTATCCTAAAAAAATTTCGCATTTTCTGACTTCAATATCGTATGTTTTGTTGGATTATATAATTTATACCCTCTAGATCTTTCAGGGTATCCAACAAAATAACAACTAATAGTTCTTTCATCCAGTTTCTTTTCTGTCGGTCGATAAGGCCTAGCTTCTGCTGAACATCCCCAAATTCAAAAATGATGTAGGCTAGTCTTGCGCCCAAATCAAATCTCAAATGGGGTTTTACAATTGATTTGCTCTTTGTGAAATTCTCAGAAAATCAAGTCCAAAAGTCAAAGAAAACAACAGAAACTGTTCTTCCCCTTTGAAATCCAATTCTGAAATCAAAATTTTGAAAATAAAAATTGAAAATCTGTTGGATCTTTTTAAGTCTCAAGCTATTACGATCTTCAAAACAAACATTTAAACTATCTCAAATCAATCATCAAACTTGTTTTCATGCATTTGATTGCTTGTGAACTGATTTATAGCTAGTGCTCACCTGAACCCTAAATTGAACTTAATTGAACCAAAATTGAAATTCTTTGAGGTGCCTGATTTAAATTGCTTCTATGATGATTAAATAATGTGTATGAATACGGTTGTGGACTAGCTTGATGATTAAAAGGTCAGGTTAGCCACTGAAACCCAAACTAGCACTCAAATTGACCAAATTGTGTTGAAATTGAACCAAACTTAAATTTAAAGCAGTGGCAAATTGGATTGGATGCTTATTTGATGTTTCTTATGCTTGTAAATGCTTATGGTGCCCCCAAATAATTAAATTGAGCACTTGAAATTCAAATTTGAATCAAATTCTTGTTGTTTTGACCCAAATGTCCTTGACAGTGAGTTAAACTCAATTAAACTCAAATTCAAACAATGCCAAATCAATTGGACATTTGCTTATGTTTCCTGATGGTCTAAGAACCTCTCTGGATCAAGAGAAATCAAATTGAACTCTCAAAACTCAGATTGAAACTTAGTAGTTCATTGTTTTGACTCAAAGCCCCTTCTGATAGTGAATCAAACCAAATCAAGTTAAAGCTTGTTTGATGTTGTTGCATGATTATAAATGATAGCTAGGCCAAAAGAAATCAAATTGAGCCTTTAAAATTCAAATTCAAAATCAAATTCAAATTGTTACTGTTTGGAATCAAATCAACCTAAACTAGACTCAATCGATAAATTCGATTATGTAAATGCAATTGAAGCTTAAAGCATCTCAAATAGGTTATGAAAGTATTAAATAGCCAAATGCAACTCTCATAACACATCAAAATTGTTTAAAAATCAAAACTGAAACCTAAAGGTTAACGTCGGGAAGAGGGGAGGAAAACCACCACCTTTGGTGATCTCTGGTCACCGACGGTGGGCCCACTCGACTCTTGACATCCACAAGATATTAGAGACATGCTCCAATCGAGCTGCCATGGATTGAAGCTCACTCGACACCATGGTCAAAGCCATCAGTCAAAACCCTCGAAGAAGAAGAAGGGGAGATAAAGAAAAGTGATTGTTAGTTGATCAGACGGCCCAAATTCAAATGATCTGATTAAAATAAACGGATCAAATTAAATCTCTTTAGGTTTCATTCTGGTATAATTTTGTAAAAATAGCAAATGAAGTGCCAAAATTCTGAAATAAATATGTAAATTCTTCTAAATTCATGCCCTTCATTTTTATATGATATTTCAATATGTTTTGAGCATTTTATCTTGTTGTCAAATAACAAATCAAATAAACATTATTTTCCTTTATTTTAATAAAAGGATATAATTGATAAAAGTGCAAATAAAATTATGAGAAAATATGTCTTTCCATCTGAAAATTATAATATCAAATATAAATTCATTTTATCATAATATTTTTGAAATATGTGCCAAAGTCCAAAATTAAATATATTTTCTCAAATAATAAATCTTATATTGAAAGGTATTAAATGAAACTTCTATAAATTCAAAAATACTTCTTATGCATCAAATGTTTTATATGCATAAAAAAATGAAGATTTGCAAAACAAAAATACGATTCTTTCCTTTATTAAAATAAATAAAAGAGCATTTTTCTATAAATCTCAACAAAAAATCTCTTTATGATATTAAAGAAAGTAAAACAAATATAAACAAATAAATAAATAAATAAATGTTGAAAATTCCATGATGTAGGAATATGATAAATAAAATTCATATTTTCTCTTTTAATAAAAGTGCTTAAAAGTCCTCTTTTGATCAAAATTCCTTTTAATCAAAATATAAAAATGTATAAGAAGTACAAATTGTATATACTCATAAATTCCCCTTTTTCATACAATGTTCTTAAAAGAAAAATTCAACAAATGCCTTGAAACAAAAGTATATTTTTTCCAAAAAGTTCTTCTCATGCATAAAATGACAAGAAGATCATAAAACGTGAAGATATAAATAAAATTAAACAAGTCTTATAAATATAAAAATAATAAACGAAATGAATAAATAAATTCAAATTCCCATATAGGCAAAATAAGGCATATTCTTTTGTAAAAACACTAAAAATGTAAATAAAACACTAAAAGTATAAACAAAATGTTAAAAGTGTAGAAGCTAAATCAAATATAAATAAAAAAATTCCCTTTTTATGTGAAATTTTTGAAAAAAGAAAATGAAACAAAGTCTTGCATATAACCCATTGTGCATAAAAATGTGAAATTGCATAATAGTCAAATATTTCAAACATAAGCCTAAGAATTAATCATAAATCACAAATCATAAATATGATATCTAAACTCTCTTCCTCTTTTCATGAAACAAAACACATTGAAAGTAAAAAGATAAATGTGAAATGAAATTCACTACATGAGGAAAAACACGCCCTTGTGAAATTAAATACATAAACAAACACAAATAAATAAACAGCAAAACAGACATCAAAGCGCTATGACACAAATCCTAGTTAGTAATATTTTTCAAAAAGGACTATTATAAAGGGATTGAATATTCATGCTTTCAAATCAAATACAAATCGTTTTGAAAATCACTTGAGAATCATGAATATTGAGGATTAAAATAATGCATCATGTAAATAAGGGCAGGGACTTGCGCCTAACCAGAATTTAGACACCATGACCTCATTGGTCAAAAAATAAACATAATTCCGAACGATTGAGTGCACCCAAGTCACAGAAAAGAGATAATGCTCGTTTGGAGTGACATGCCCCTCTTTTTCTAAAAAGATGCCTCCGCAACTCAACCCGCCGGAGCGCGAGAAAGGGCGCATGCAGTTTATCATTTGGCTTTGGCTGCTTTTCTTTTGTAGAATGTTGTTCCTTCACAAATTCAAGTCCGGTTTTGTGATGAGGACATTGACCAATATACATTTTATCATAGTCAATTTTGGTACTATTGGTTGATGTCTTACCAAACTTAACAAATTTTGAAGTCCAATGATGTGCTTCTTTCAATTCTTTTTTCTTTATATAATTTTGTTCTCAAGGTCTTTTACCTTAGTTTCTAGCAATTCAATCTTAGTCTTAAAATCATTGATCATAGCATCTTTAACATTAAAAGATTTTTTGGACTTTAGAGTTCTATAACTTGAGCACTTGTAATATTTGTCTTTTCTTGAGCTATTTTCTCTTTTGCACATGCACCTTCTTTTGCAAGACTTTGTGAGGCCTCCTCCTTTGCAAGTGCTTCTTCTCTTTCTTTTGCGTATTTTTCATCCCTCATTTTAGCAATTGATTTCATAATTTGAATTTGCTCCGGGTCAGTGATGTTGTTTTCCTGTTTTCAGGATTTTGGTCAGGAATTTTGAGCAAACTTTTGATGACTTTGGAATAGAATTTGATTGTTATGCTACTACACATTTAACATGACTCAACTTGGGGCTTATATAAGTCAAATGTTGTTGAAATTTATGAGGTACAATTAACTTATTTATCTTATAATAGTTGAAATAATAGCAATGGAATCTAGAGATAAAAACTATCTAAGTTAACAATACTAACATTTTATTTATTTAGGTCCCCCATAAAAATATGGCATACAAGTGTTGGTGGAATTAAATCATGCATCAAGGTAATTGTGGTTGAATCTTAAGAACTCAAACAACGTTCGAATTGTTGTTTTCCTTCCTACGATTGTATTCTATTGACATATGACCTATTTTGCAACAATAATTGCAAAAGGCATAAGTAGGAGCATTTTTCATTTTCTTTACAAAATGAGTTTGAAAATCTTTTTCAATTTTAGGGTTCGACTCGTTGGAGATATGGGGGTGTTGTAGGTATAGCTTTGTTTGTTAAATTTTGCATTTTGTTTAGAAGTGTGTTGATAATTTTGGAGCTTAGATTTAAAGTTATGTTGAGAAATAAAATGATTGTGCTCGTATTTTTTAGTTTGTTTTAGAAAATGATTTTGATTTTTTATTTCACACACAATCCATCGGGTCCATCGAAATAAGTGTTTTTGGACCAACTAGGATTAAATGTGTTTATGCGTCTGTTTTGAAACACTCTTTGACCTGCATTAGTGTTTCTAATGTTGTGTTTATATTGAAATGTATTATTGTGTTTCTTTTCTAATTTAACACTTGTAGGTTTCACACCTTTTGTGTTTAATCCATAAATTCGATTTTCCTATCTTTGTAACCCTCGGTCCTCTCGGGTCTTTTGAATTTCAAATGAGATGGCGACTTCTTGTATCCAAGATCTGATTTATCATGAGGCTTTTGTCCCTCGAATAATTTACTCAACTCCATCCTAGTGCCACTATTCAATGTACTAGATACAAGAAGTCGCAATATCCTAGTGCCACTATTTAACTCGTAATCTTTGACCTTGGACTCAAGCTCACAAATTTTACACTTAACCCCTCAATTGTATCATTTTGAGTATTCTTACGGGGACAATTATTCACTAACACATTTGCATTTTTTATTTCATTTCTTGGTGACATAGATGTTTCATTTTCCTAGTATTTAAAATTGAGGTTGAGTGTACCTCACTAGCTCGACTAGAAGAAGTGGAGCATTCTACCTCTTCATCTTGCCCTATTGTCTTTTAATTTTGTTGTATCCATAATCGTGCAATTTTGATTATATTTCATATTTCTTGACGGAACTGTCTCGTGGGATCTTCGAGGCTAGCACATCATTTATAGGTTGGTATCTTCATAGGTTGGTACATAATCTTTTTGTACCACATACCAAACCTCAAGTATTTCTAAATAAATTTTCATTGACATTCTCCAATACGAAAAATTATAACATTTTAGGTCAAATATCGAAGTTTTCTCTATATAACTTGGAAATGTCGTTTTATGAATCTTTATTTAAAACTAAGCGAGTCTTAGTTAGCAAACTCAACATGCTCTGATATCACTTGTTGGATCATAGAGGGGGTGAATAGTGTTTAATTAAAATTCTAGAATTCTTTTTACAAATTTTCACAATTCAATTTTTAATGACAAATCTCAAGTCACTATAATTATATCAATTCAAAAATCAACTGATGCACTTCTCAAATTTGAAGATGAATCAATTAATGAGGAGAAGTGCTTCTATCAATTTGGCTTAACTTTATACAAATTTGTGGAAGTGTATCTAATTAAAACAATTCAATCCTTGGTTACTCTCAAAGAGACTAATTTGATCAATCAACAATTTTAAGGAACTAATTTGTAACTTTAACAATTCAAGCAACTTAAAATAATTTAAACTAGAGCAACTTAAGAAATTCTTCAACTAATTAATTTAAAGTAAAGTAAAAATAAGGATTAAGAAATTATAAATAGAGCAAGCACACGTGATATCGGGATTTTAACAAAGTTCGAATATTGATGATCCTACTCTACGAATTCCCGACCTCTGACGTGGTAACGAGGTCGAGCTGATACAGTAAATATAAGTGTCTTGTACAAAATAGAACATTTCCCTCTTACACACTAAGGATGAGAGACAAGACTAAATATTCACGATAGCACAAAGGCCAAATAAAAAGAGAATATTATAGTTGATCTCTCAAAGCTATTTCACACAAGAACTTTTGATCTACTTAGAATAAGTAATTTTGATATTTGAAGCAAAAGAATTTGGCTATTTGATTTCTTGGTTTTGCTAACAATCGAGGCTGCTCAGAATTGTCTATTTTGAAAGAGATAATAACAAATAAAGAAGGAAGAGGACAACATTCTTTAATAAAGAAGAATATTTAATCTGTCGCAAGATATCATTATAATGCTATCTCTGGCATTATAACGCTATGGCACAAAACGACAAAAATTTCGAACGTTGGAATTTACTTTTTTCTGATATTATAGGGTTATAACGCTACATAGCGTTATATAAATCTTTGAGAAAATCCAGCTGAAATTTTGGCTCAGTATTTGGTTTTGTATGCAGTGTTACAACGCTATGATGGCGTTACGTGATGCTACGCTCTGTATTCTGTGGACTTAGCCAATTTTCCAACTCGATTTTCTTTAGAGATAGCGTTATAACGCTATGTAGCGGTAGGTAACATTACTGGTTGTTTTTGCAGATTTTTGCTTATTTCAAATCTCAAATTTAGTTATTCTAAGTATGTAAACAATAACCTAGCTAATTTAGAGTCTCGAACTTTATCTAATTAGCTTGTTCTCTGCATCCTTTATGCTCTTTGTATTTCGTCTTTTTTTCTTAAATGTTCCTATAAAATGCTCATACACAAAATGATATAAAATTCAAATTTATTTTGCAAATGGACGAATATAAAGAAATTATTTGATTCAACACATTATTTAGAATACAAAATTAGTAAAATAAACCGTTTATCTTAAATTATTAATTGATGTATATCTAGCACAAATTTTCTTTCAAAATAAACCGTTTTGTCTTATATATAGAATGAAAGCAGCTAGTAAAAAGATAAAAATAATTTTGTAATTTTGTTAATTATTTACAGAACACGTGTATCCGAACAGAACCGAAGTTCACTGGTTTTACATTACATATTAAAGCAAATAAACGTGCAAAATTCTAGCATATCTTAGATGTAAAAGGAGCGAAAATATTAGGGTGTTGAAAGGGTGCTGATATAGTGCTGATACGTGTATCTTTTCAAAATATTATGCATATACTCAGTCCTACAACCTATTTCTGTTGTGCTTACTGAATCGTTCTCACGTTTACACCTGTCGACATCCACAGTCGGTTTCATCTACAGTGCTAACACTTCAAACAAATATATTCACCTTCTCTCAAGATTAGAGCCAAAATCCTTGCATGAAATTAAGGAAAGATAATTAAAAATAAAACCAAACTATGTACAAGCTGGTTCCATTTCTCTTCCCTCTCTTCCTCCTCACCTCTTCTCTTCAATTTCAACAATTCACCCTCCTAACTCTAACCTCACAAAGTGCCCATCAAAGCCACGTCACAAACAAAAGCAATTTTTCACTCCCCATCTACCACCTTAGCTCAATCTCAAATAATACCAACTACACATCCGCATTTAGCGACCGCATGCGCCGTGATTTAGCCCGAGCTGCGTCATTGGTGCACGATCTCTCTTTGCCATTAGAGAGATACAAACTAACCGACTTTGGGTCTGATGTAGTTTCAGGTCTATCTCAGGGAAGTGGTGAATACTTCATTCGTGTGGGTGTCGGTACACCAGCAAGAGAACAATACCTTGTTATTGACTCTGGCAGTGATGTAATCTGGCTACAATGCATACCATGCTCTCAGTGCTACTCTCAGTCTGACCCTATATTTGATCCATCCACTTCGGCTTCTTTCACTGCTGTGACATGCGGGGGACGTATTTGCCGCCTTGTCACGGGGAACAGTTGTGACAACCCAGATCAAAGTTGCGGGTATATGCATTGTCATGTCATCTTAATTCAATTTCCTTTCTTTTGCATGTTCAAGTTGCCATATATAGATATTGGAAACTGGGGGGTCTTCACTCTTTGAAAGTTCAAATTTATAAAAAAATGATAAAATAAACAATTGACATTATTTTCAGAGAACTTTCTTACTTGATATATGTGTTCATGCTAACAGGTATGAGGTGTCTTACCGAGATGGCTCCTACAGCAAAGGTATTGTAGCCTTAGAAATACTGACATTCGGTTCAACTACCATAAGTGGAATTGCCATTGGCTGTGGTCACCGCAACCATGGGTTATTTACCGGTGCAGCTGGTTTATTAGGCCTCGGATGGGGCCCAACTTCATTCTTGGCCCAGATTGGCAGCTCAGCTGGGGGGGTCTTCAGCTACTGCCTCGCAAGCCGGGGATCAAGCTCTGAGGCAGGCTCACTAGTCTTTGGCCGTACCGAAGGGGTCCCGGTGGGTGCTGTGTGGGTTCAGCTCTTGCGCAACTTGCGAGCCCCAAGTTTCTACTATGTAGGCCTTGTGGGTCTTGGGGTTGCTGGGGAAAGGTTACCCCTTGAAGACAATATGTTTCAACTCTCTGATGATGGCTACGGTGGTGTAGTTATGGACACCGGTACTGCGGTAACTCGGCTCCCCCAGAAAGCATACAATACACTCCGGGATGCTTTCATTGGGGCTGCAACGGGGCTCCCACGTACCGAAAGTGTATCCATATTCGACACGTGTTACAACCTTAATGGTTACAGCAGTGTGAGGGTGCCAACTGTGTCGTTTTATTTTGCAGAGGGTGCAATATTGACATTGCCGGCGAGGAACTTCCTGATCCCAGTGGACAACTCAGGGACATTTTGCTTCGCATTTGCTCCGTCGCCGACAGGTCTGTCCATCATGGGAAATATACAGCAGGAAGGCATCCAAATCACATTTGACTTGGCCAGTGGATTTGTGGGATTTGGTCCCAATACTTGTTAATCGTAGATATCATGTACGACAATCTATACCAATAATAATACAACAATATATATATACTAATAAATGAGTGTATGACAGACATTTTTAATGTAAAGCTTAGGAGAGAAAGGGGGAGTCCAATAGTACAAAGGATTAAAGGTGAGCATGATGAGATTGCTATTTATTTATATTAATGGTGTATACACCATAAATATACTATTGCACGTTGCAGCGTATAGTATTTAATTGGTCATAAGAGGTGGATGATTTAACAAAGTGGTTCGCCTTATATGGAAGATCATTTTTGTGTTTGCCACGTTAGTATTTATATTGATTCGAAAAGAACCTTTTTTTGTATGCTGTGGATTGTTGCAAGGGTAGATACTTCAAGTTCAAGCGGAATCAGACTTGCATTGTATGTTTCTTTCGATTCTAAGTAGATCCAGCTTATACTTCTCATCAACGTGTTTATTCAAGTATAGCATGGATCTGGCAACCACAGAAGTTTGATGTTAGCCCAATATATCTAGTTATGCTTCTGCAGTAATAATTAGAATATTTAGGACCAACTGGAGTCTTGATGAAAAGATGGCAACTCCACTCAAATGTTTACCAACAAGTAAATGGAGCATCTTATCATATACTCTACAAAGCCTAGACTCCACAGACATCAGAATCAGCCAGCTAAACAGGAGAAACAGAGAATGGTGTCATCCTGCCTCAGTGCCTCATAAAGGTCAAGGCAACAACAGCCTTTGTGTCAATCAGAACTTTTCTCACTACCATCCCTGCATTCTGCCAATCGTTTTCATTTTAAAGCTGAACTTGTTACTTACAACAAAGTGATCAATCGTCTTCCGATAGATTCACCAAACACTAAGCTTCTAACCAAATAGAATACTATATAACAAAAAATATAAGTAAAAACTAGAATGAGTGTGACAGAATCAAGTCAATAATAGACCCTTGACTGCAGAGCAACCTGTTTTCAATGTGAACAGACTAATTCCCTTTGTCTAACTAATGAATAGCTGAAGAGAAAAACACAGACTGAAAAAGAAACCTACTCTCACAAAGAAGAAAACAATAAAAGAAATAAATGTATAATTTCCTATCAGGTACTTGTCTAATCTCTTTTAATGCAGAAGGATTTACGAGTAATTAACGCATCACCGATTCCTTCACAAAAGATCGACCCGCAGTGCTAGAAGCGTTAAGAAAAAAGAAAGAATGTCAATTTTGCTAGTATAGATGAGCCAAGACAATAAAAATAAACAACCTAAGTAAACAAAATTTAATGATAATCAAGGACCAAAATGTCTGGAACAGAAAAGGAAATTGGATGAAACAAAAAGATCTCTCATTGAGATCCTCATTCAGAACAATATCATTGGGTTCGTTATGCAGATTCCCTTAAGAACAAGCTGAGCCAATGGATTAGTCCAATTAAACGTGAAAAATAACATATTGAACTGAAAGTTTTTAAAGAGATGAATTTCTATGTAGACAACAAAAATTGACTATGTTCAAGTTGATATCAAAGGCTCCTAAATCCCAGAAGATTGAATGATTGATCTATGTTCAAAGAAGCCTCGAAGTACAACATGCTAATAATTGACTCAGCTTCTAGTGCTATTGGCATCCATGTACCATTAAAAGAAGAAAAAATTTCTGATAACCCCAGAGAATATCAAGCAGGAAAATATACACCTAGAAGACGAGAAATATGTATCTTATGTAAACATGGATAACGATCCCTTTCTTCTACAAAATTTCTATTCAAATATACCCCACATTTTTATCCCTCTTTTCTTCCTAATTTGTACCAAGATAAATATTGAGGGATGATTTGGCATGTTTTGAGTTACGAGAATGAGAGATGCATTCAATATTTAACAAGGGTACACAAGATATGTGTTGTATAGGTAGGTATATGCTTGCAAGGAGTTGCATGACGCTTTAACATTCTTCATATGGTGCGAGTATGATTGGCCCTAAAAGCAACTGCATGGATATAATAAGACACTAATAATGAGTAGAGGGGAACTCACGAGTACTCCAGGTGAATATTCAAGAATCGGTGGTTCTCCTTGCTCTGAGATATTGTAATGGAGCCTTCTATTATTTGATCTTGCCTGACATCTATTGGTTCGTAAAAATATAGAATTGTCTGAAATAATAAAAATAAAATGCATTAGTGTTGAGAGGTAGATTGTTGATAAATGTTGATAAATGATTACTAATTGCATGCATATCCTTGAAATATACAAGGGTTGTATAAGATGCTTTATGAGGATCTTATCCTACTTGTGTATACAGTCATTCAATTTCTAAATTGATAAACATTTTTTTAAATGTAAATGCATCGCAGCAAAAAGGTTAAGAAATCCAGCAACCAAAATACATAGTTCATTCCTCAAGAGGTATCCATACTTGAAGCCAGTGAGTTGGAGTCTCCTCAGGTGCAGTAGATAACACAATTGTATCATTCTGCCGTCTCTTCCTATGGTTACTACCATTATCGGTACCATGTTGAAGATGTTGTGTATTATTGTTAGACGAAAATGTTATGGGGCCATTGAATTCCACCTCAAACCAGAATGCAAATCCATGGAGTGGAGCTGCACAATGGAGAAACCCAAAAAGTTGTTGTATTAAAAAAACGAAAGAGAAGAGAGAAATATGTATGACTAGTTACATATATTCTGTAAAGAATCCATGGAAAATTAATATGGTCAAAGACTTCATATTAAGCACTGCAGTTTCACAAGCAAAAAGGAATATCTACATGTAGGAAAATTGTACCGCTCATAATTGCTGACAGCTTGTATCTTGCTGTTATTGACTCAAGCTCCCGGGCGGTGACTGTATAACAATCAATATATTTGACCTGTCCAAAACAGTCGACGAAAGTGATTTCCTTGTATCAAATTCAAGTACTGTATAAAACCAGAAATGTCGACCATTATTCCACAAAATGGGCTTAACATTTTAAGTCCCTCTGTCCCGGTCGGACTTCAATTAAGTTCACAAAATTATCTAACAGAATATATAATTGTCAGAACCTCAGTTAACTCTCGTGTTTGGATACCATAACCAAAAGAAGCACAATGTAGCAAGCATAAGATCAGCATAATACAAGATTGCATTCAAATAAAGGTAACAACACAAGCTTGAACGATAAGTAACCACACATGCTAGATGCAAATAAAAAATAAATAAAGGAAACAAGGTAACTCTAAACGATTACCATGAAAGGCCAAGTTAAAGCATTTTCACCACTTATACTTTCAGTTACTGGCTCTTCAAAAGCAGACTGCTTTGCTAGTGGTATGAGAGCTGACACTATTTGAAGGGGAATATAGAGTTATTAATACTTCATAAAAAAACTCCCAAAGATAGAAAAAAATTTATAAGAACTACCATACAGAAACAGCACTTATTAGCGACAGACATTTGGTTGTATGTGACCAAGTACAGCACAAAATCAAAATAAATTTTCAAGAAACTTATAGTTAAATCTCAACCATTATAGTAGTACCAGTAACAGTACAAACCAAAAACCACATTGTGAAGGTAGGATTTAATGCGAGATACATAAGGCTTATATCATACCCTATAGATTTAATTAAATGCAAGACAGTTTAAAATAATAGTCTAGCAGTATATATATATATATATATATATATAGAGAGAGAGAGAGATATAGGCTAAGGTGCTCCATGGAGCACCAAACAACTCGTGCTCCACGTCAATTATCTTCATTTTGAAAACTCCAATAACCGATCTGAATCGTTGAAAATGATCTACATATTGAAATCTACATGGAGTAGGGGTGTAAATGGGTCGGGTTGGTCGGATTTCGTATAGATTTTCAATTCGTTAGATGTCATTCGGGTTGTAGTGCTTTCTACCCGTAATCAACCAATTAAAAATAAAAACCATCCAATTCATATTTTAATTAGGCGGTCGAGTTTTGCGGGTTTCACAAACTTCAATATTTCACACAATATTTTTAATGATATAAAAGTAAAAGTAACAATTGAAAATAATTTAAATAACACACTGACGTCATTTCATACTAAAAATTAAAATTAAGAAGTTTGACAAAAAATATACACGTAAGTTTGTGATGAAAATCGAATAAAATTTTTTATTAGTAGTAATATAATTGGCTAATTAAATATAAATAGTCCGGGTCGAATTTAATCCATGTTTTATTCTACAATTTGTACCCACCCATATATTAGATGTCGGGTTCAACAAAATAAAAATCGTAACCGACCATAAAAATTGAAATCCGCAATTTTTCGGGTTGGATTGGTCGGGTCGGTCGGGTTAATCGGATTAGTCGGGTTGAACTTACACCCCTAACTTGGAAATTGAATTTTACTTTTTTTTTTGAATTTTTTTTCTTTTTTTTAAGGAGGTAGAAAAATTATAGATCAAACAGTTTCTGCACCAACAAAAGTTGTGATTTTCCTACCTCTAAAAAATAGCAAAAAAATTTCAAAAAATGTAAAATTCAATATCCAAGGAGATTTCAATATGTAGATCATTTTTTAATAGTTCAGATCGGTCATTGGAGTTTTCAAATTGGAGATACGATGTGAAGCATAGGCGGTTTGGTGCTCCATGGAGCTAGGGTATCTCTCTCTCTATATATATATATATATATAGAGAGAGAGAGAGAAAAAAAGGGGGGCTAGGGCGCTCCATGAAGCACCAAATTGCTTGTGCTACACATCTGTTATCTCCAATTTGAAAATTTCAACAACCGAGCTGCACTATTCAACATGATCTACATATTGAAATCTATTTGGAGATTTGAGTTTTACATTTATTTGAAAATTTTTGCTATTTTTTTAAAGAGGTAGAAAAGTTGCTAATCAAACGGTTTCTAGACCAACAAAAATTGTTATTTTCCTACCTCTCTATAAAATAGCAAAAAAATATAAAACTCAAACCCCAAGTAGATTTCAATATGTAAATCATGTTCAACGGTTTGGATCGGTCGTTGAAATTTTCAAATTGGAGATACGATGTAGAGCATTAGCGGTTTGGTGCTCCATGGAGCACCAAATTGCTCGTGCTTCACATCCGTTATCTCCAATTTGAAAATTTCAACGACCGATCAAAAATGAATGGCGACTATGGATCATCAAAAGATCTAATGATCTACAATCGCAAAGTACGCGCTTCGCAAAGTAGAATAGCCAACTCTAGATATATCTATATCTAATATATATAGAGCAAGCTAGCAAGGCTAAAATAATATGCATAGAACATCCATTTCGTCCTATGCAAATATGTATAGCTCAATAAATTATTCATATCAAAATATTGTAGAAAATTAAATTCATGATTTTTAGAGCCTTATTGCTATTTTTAAATATTTTTCGACTTTTTAAAAAAAGTAATTTGCTGGACTGCAGCGCCAAAATATTTAAAAATAGCAAGAAAGTTACAAAAATCATGAAATTGATTCCCAAAATATTTTGATATGAAAAACTTATTGAGCAACTTAAATCTCAATTTATTGAACTAATTATATATGCATAGGACAGAATGGAGTGTCCTATACATATTATTTTAGCCTTCCTCATATATATATACACAAAACTGGGCTATGATGCTTGATCAAGCACCAAGGAGTGGATGCTTGATCATCAAATCTCAAATACGAACAATTAAAATATCGACTTATCATGCTGAATAATTTTTTTATATCAAAATCTTGTGGAATACCAAAATTTTCTATTTTTAGAATTTATTAAGTACTTGTTTTGGATTTTTTTAAAGCGACCAATTTTATGTACATTGAATATTTTATTAATATTTTGGAGTCATTTTAAAAAATCCAAAACAAGTACTTAAAAAAATTGTAAAAATAGAAAATTTTAGTATACCACAAGATGTTGATATATAGAAATTATTGAACATAATAAATCGAAATTTTAACCGTTCATATGTGAGATTTTATGATCAAGCACATATATATATAGAACTGGGCTATGGTGCTTGATCAAGCACCAAGGGGTCTGTGCTTGATCATCAAATCACACAAACGGGTGGTTAGAATTTCAATTTATCATTCTCAATAATTTATTATATCAAAATCTTGTGGGATACCAAAATTTTCTATTTTGTTAATCTTGTAAGTATTTGTTTTGTATTTTTGAAAATGACTAAAAAATAGTAATAAAAATAAACAATGCTTATACATAAAATTGGTCACTTTCAAAAATCCAAAACAAATACTTACAAGATTCAAAAAATAGAAAAATTTTGGTATCCCACAAGATTTTGATACAAAAAAATTACTGAGCATGATAAATCGAAATTTTAACCGTCCATTTGTGAGATTTGATGATCAAGCACCGACTCCTTGGTGCTTGATCAAGCACCATAGCCCAGTTCTATATATATAGAGAGAAATATTATGGTGCATTACGAAGCCAAGATAGGTTTGGCATCACGTTCAAATTTCAAATAAGAAAATTTGAAATAATTGATCCAAACAGTCCAATGTGATCCCCATATTGAAATCTCACTAGAGACCAGTTTTTAAATTTTTACAATTTTTTTTACTATTTTTTAGAGTGGTATGAAATTTGTTGATATAATAATTTCTGGATCATCCAATAGAACTGATTTTGCACTCCTCTAAAAAATAGTAAAAAAATGAAAAAAATTGTTTATAATAAGATTCCAATATGGAGATCACATTGAATAGTTTGGATCGACCATTTAAATTTTAAAAATTAAAATTTGAGCGTGATGTCAAAACTAATTTTGGCTTCGTATTGCACCATAGCATTTCTCTCTCTCTCTCTCTCTCTCTCTCTATATATATATATATATATATACACACGACTTATAATGTAATCATTGACGACTCTGCCAAAAAAATGTAACAAGCAAAGTGTCAATTCTAGCACTCAAATAAATTACAACTTACTATTTATTCCATAAACATTTCGCCAAAAGTCAATGGTCTCATGATACCTCTGTGAATTAGTAATTGGTGCCATATAAAGCTGAAAAATAAGAGACCAAAAGTAAAATTATGACCAACTTATACTTTGCAATGTAAAATAAGTAGAAGTTTGTTTATTGAACACAAGTAGGAACAATACCATAGCATGAGAAGGAAGAATTAGACCACCTGGCTTTAGCCATTTATCCCTTGCATATATAACAGTTGGTAGCATTGTCTACAAAATGTTCAAAAGCCAAGAACACATGTATAGTGATTTCTATCAAAGGCACATTATTTAACTAGTACACATTAAAAGACGAGCATTGAATGTGTTGTTTTGCACATGTGATAATGCAATGTCCCACTAGTTATGCACCAATGCACAAAAATCCATATTGCACTTTAGTTAAGAAGATCCAAATTTGTTAACTTGTTAGAGATAATGTTAACGCACATATTTAATAAGTATATACACTCCTTTTGGTGCTTCATCATGAAAACATCTCTTCTTGTCAGTTTTAATCTAAAATAAAAGTACCATACAAGAAATGGGACCTTCGATAGTGTTTTATTTATAATTTAATACATTCACGTCAAATATCAGAAAATTTAGAATCATTCTTTACTAGGCCAATAAGCCAAGAAATCAACATCAATTGTGGTTAGTATGCACCATTGATTTTTCCACAGGTTGGCCTTATATAAAGACAACTCGACTTTTTTTGGTAATAAGATGAAACAAAATTAACATTTAACATTTATCATTTGAATTTGAAATTTTGAATCATTAAAAAAATATGAAGTCAACTGGCTTTTCAAATAAATGATTGTATACTAACTTGGAATTCAAATATTGATAAACATTCCACCAGACGAGAGAAAATATGTTTGACCATTTAACAAAAAATCTTATGTTAACCTCATAGAGAAGAGCGTAGCCCATCCACTCAGATATTATGACATCAACCTTCTCTTCTATTTGAACATCCTGCATATGGCATTTTAAAAAAGTAATGTGAAAATTTTCTCTTGATTAAAGAGACAAATTAACAGAAATAGAATGCCAGAATACAGAGGCCCCCAATGACGCAAACCTCTTGGAAGGAAGACAAAATGGAAATAATAAACTACTAAATGAGAAATATAGAAAGTACAAGGCATGAACAAGTCACCTCAACTCGAGAATGTATAACTGTAATCCTATCTTGCAGATCATTTTCTTTCACAATTTCATTAGCCTGTTAAAAATAGTTATAAAAATTGTGAGGAGTACCAAATCACAGAGAACAAGTGACTAGTAGTCTAAGACAAGATAATTTTAAATGGTAGAACAAAGAGAAAAAAACTCATATATGACAAGCTTATATTTTCAATGGGCACATGGGGTTACCTGGATAGCAATGTCACTTGCTTCAATAGCATATACCTAAAAGCAAATCCAAAAAAACATATAATGCTGAAGACCCATAATTTTGTCTATTTTCCACAATCACTTTACGACAATTACTGCAACAAAAAAGTTAGTTTTACCCGACTAGCACCAGCTTGAGCACAGAAAATGGAGAGAATGCCGGTTCCACATCCGACATCCATCACAACCTGATAATGACAAAGTTTCAATTAAATGTTGAGTTCTGATTCTAATATCACTGCTTTTTCTTTTTTAGTTTAAGCCGAGATGATGAATTACTTTGCCTGAAATTAAATTCTGATGGCGCATGATTGCAGCTTTGTATGTATCAGTTCTGACACGATCCTGCCAGGTACAAAACTGTTTAGTTCAGGGCCAACAATGTGTGGCCATCATCTACTTAACCTGTACTTTCCATTATCTTACTTACAAGCTAATAACTTCTCTTTTCATAAGATGCTCCATTATTCCTGGTATAGATCAAAACCATTGGGGTACAATTGTCCTCAACTCATTTTCCCCTTCAAGTTCATTTGAGTTCCTTGGGCATGTGCTGATTTATTTCTAAATTCAGTTAATTGAGTCTTAAATTTGAGCGACTAAACTAGGAAATCTGAGTGACAGGAATTAGTGCCTTGTAAGCGGTAACAATGTTAAACAACAAAACCATTGACAAGATTTAGAAACGAAAACTGTAAAATGGAATTATAGAGTAGGAACCTTGATCATTTCTTGGTGGATGGCGACATTGGAGTAGGATTGGAAGTACGCCTCGTCCAACTCCTCCAACATGGAAGCAACAGTCGTCTCAGTTTCCGCGCGGTTACTAGTCGCATAGGAAGTGGTACTGGTCGTAGATGCGACGGTCGGAGAAGAAGAGAGCGTGGAGGAACAAACCCTATACACCCCTCCCGCCCCGCCCCGGTGCGAGCGCCGTCGCGACTGAGAATGGCCGCCGCCGTACCCGTTGGGATAACCCCCTTGCATCTTCTCCGTCGGAGGGGGGTAGAGGAAAAGGGGGGTTTCAGGTTTGTGACCTAGTGAGAGAGCAGCTCCGATCGGAGCAAATCGTTTCTAGTTTTCTTATTTGATTTTGGAAGAATCGACAAAAATGATTTCCAATTCAGTCTCGTTAGCACTAGAAATTAGTACATTAGTGGGAGAGATTTTTTTTTTTTATTTAAGGGAGATTTAGATTTTGTATGGGTCGTGGACTCATGGGTGTGTTTTGAAGGACAGAGCAAAAATATTGTTATTTTTTAGTGGTTAAAATAGTATTTTTTATTTTAAATTATACGAAGATAGGGTTAATTTTTTGCATCCGGTAAAAAATATTATTTGAATTGTAAATTTAGAACAACAATAGAAAATAAATTAAGTTAATGAATTATTTTTATTTTTTAACTGCTAATAATAATAATAATAATAATAACATTATAATTATTATGATCATGATGATGAAAAATAATAACAAATAGTAATAATAGTAATAATAATGAAATAATTTTATTAACTTTTTACATATGCTAACTCATTTATTTTATATTTTGTTGAATTAGCAAATAACACTAACTTAATATTATCTTCAACCAGCTAACTCCATATTTCCGATTTCCGTGTATCCAAGAAAGTAATAAAAAAATAGAGAAATTTAGATATATGTCACTCTTTAAATGACTATTAAGGAGAATGTCACTTAATAACAAGTAATTAGAAATATGCCATTGATTTTTAAATTAGCTTATAATTATGTCGTTAATCTCAATTTAGCAGAATAAAAAAAACAATTTTTTTGAAAATCCCCATAATACCTCTGTTATTTTGGAACCCCTTTATGTATACCCAGACCAAAATATCTGGTTTCGTCGGCACTCGACATAAAACGAAATCTATCAATCTTCCTCCGACGAAAAAAAGCACAGACGACGAAACCTAGCCTCCGCCTCCGACAAAACTTAGCACAAACGAAACCTAGCACAAATGAGTAAGGGAAAGGCTACAATCGACATGCAATGCTCTTGTTGCAGCGATGTCTAATCGAGTGCTAAGGATTTGCCAATAGTAAATTGCCCAAATTGCGGGATTCTCATGAAAAAGCTCTTCAGCAGAACTAACAAAAACTCGGATCGTTGGTTCTACAGATGCAACAACTACCAGGTATATGGCGATCTTAATTGATTTTTCTGTCCTTATGAATTTTCTGGGACACAATTTGCATATTGGATAGATACGACCTGATTTTTCTATTCTTATGATTTTTCTGTAACCAGATTTGGGGTGAGATGCCACTGGTAAGGGGTTTTTGGTACGGGACTTGAATTAGAAGTTCTGGTATGGGTTTTCTGGTACGGGTTTTCTGGTACGAGTTTTCTGGTAAGGGATTTCTGGTACGAGTTTTCTGGTAAGGGGTTTATGTATTGTATCATACCGGATGGGTTTCTGATAAGGGGTTTTTGGTACGGGATTTAACTAGATGGTAAGGGATTTTTGGTACGAATTTAATTGGTAAGGGGTTTCTGTTAATACTCCGCTACATATGTTTTTGCAGAAAAATGATCATTGTACATTTAGAACGAGTACGAGATATTCCTCAGTGAAATTGGAATGCAAAACAATATCGAATTTGAGTTTTTAGAAAATGTGATGTTTGAATTGAAGTAGCAGTCTCATTCACTTGATTGTTGAAGGAGTGCATTGAAGCATTGAAGAAGGAGATGAAATCATTGAAGAAGGAGATGGGAGAATGGATGAAACAAAATGCACATCTACTTGCAATAATGGAGAAGATAAAAATTACAATAGTTGTTTGCCTAATTACTTTTTAATTGTAATCATTTGGAAATAAATGGATTGGTTCAATTGTGGATGTTTGAAATATCTTAGTGTATTTTGGTTATCTTAATGTAGTTGTAACTGTGGATGTTCAATGCCTTTATATACATTGTAAATATTCAAGCTACTCAAGCTTTTAAAAAACGGAGTTTAAACTTCAGTTTAACCGGTTTAACGGGAAAAATTTGTAATGGCGTTAAGTTTTCAGGAAAAAACGTTTTTAAATGGTTTTCTGCAGTTTAACGGTTTTAACTCCGTTTTAACCGTTAAAATTCGTTAAAATCAGGCTGTTTTAACGCCATTTTTTATTTTTTATTTGTTTATTTTTTTATTTTTTATTTTTTATTTTTTTTTATTTTTTCTTTGTGTTTTTGTTGTATGCTTACTGTAATGTACTTGGTGATTTGTCAACTTGTTGAATTAATTTAGTTTTTCAATTTTTGTTTACTATTTTATTAACTTGGAATTAGTTATTGCGAGCTTAGTCGGGTAGTTACTAGTGTTATGATATGTGTTGATTGTTTGGGTAAACTGGTCTTGTGTGTTATATTGATGCTGGCATGAGATATTATTATGTTGGTACAACTTACGCAATTAGATAGTGGAGGTTATAAAAAATACACTTTTCAAAATAAAATACATTCTAAATTCTAATTATTAAACATATCATATAACATCATTTATATTTTTAAACAATGAAAAAGGCAGCAATGCTAATAATAATGTTAAATATATTATATAATATATAGTTACATAGAGTCATACATATGACAAAAGTGTGTATGTTTGCACCATAATTTTGTCTAAAATAAATAAATAATAGACAAAAAATGATTGGCCGTTTTTTAATTTAACTTCCGTATAATTCCGTTTTAACGTTAAACCGTTAAGCGACCACCTCACTATTAAGGGCCGTTAAACGTTTTTTAAAAGCTTGAAGCTACTTTTAATGTACAAATCATTTTCAAACCATCCTCCTTTTTTTCATTTTCAAACCATTTTCTAATGAAGCGAATGATGGTGTTTAACCAAACCACCAGCAGTACTTTGTCTTATTCCACCAATTATGCATATGTGGCTGTTTGGCATGCTCTCAACTTCGATGATCGAATTGCGACGAAGTCAGATCAGATTTAGAACTACAGGTTCACATGCAGATGCCATACTTGCACATGCAGATGCCACATGCAAGTATTCTAAATGGCATGATTTGCAAAAATTAAAAACCCAATCATTAATAGTTTCTCAACAAAAGAGAGAATCAATAGATATTCTTGCCACCTCACACCATAATCTGCATCGATTAAACACCCAAGCAGTAATGACTTCTCAATAGGGAAACAAAACAGAATTGGTCGAACAACATAACAAGTAGATCTCAAATAACAATTTGAACATAACAAAAAACATAATAGCATCCTCAATTTTTAAACAAGTAAACACAACATAACAACCTAACATAATAGCATCCTTCGAAATATCATACAACCATAACAAACTTCATTCATCTGATGTGTTTGCTTCCTTACGTCGCTTCCTGTTAGATGGCATGAGGGAAATTTTGTAATATCTCATTATGAGTTTGTGATATACAATTAAACTAGAGACTAGAATTATGAGAGAAATTTGAAAATACCTTTTAGCTGCAATAGCTTTCGGATCGTCTTTCTTGCAAGTCCTGGCTTAATGACCAAATCTCTTGCATCTCTTGCATTGTCTCCTCTTGTTCAGATCTAGGCATCCCGGAATTCACTGATTTCTAGGTCTGTCGGGAGCTCTTTTAGAGTGAGGTGGCCAAACTTCGAAGTCAATTTCAGCCTTTTGCCACTTCGACTTGTCATTCAATGCCGAGATTTTTCTCGCGTATGTCATTCTAAACTTCTCAAGTGAATAGTAATCGTGAACATAATCCTCGATGCGAGCGCCTCTAAGTGAACAAATAAATTTGATGACATGCATGCATGGTTTCCCGCTAAGTTGCCACTGCCTACAAGCACACTGTTTTTTGTCCAACTCCACTACGTTCCTCCAAATTGTTCCATTATCGTCAACTCAAGAGACCTTTGCATAATCATCCCCCTCTGCAAACTCTGGAGTTACCGGTGTTCCTACTAATTGCATTCAACTCCTTGGTAACATTTGGAAGAACTACACCTTTTAGTTTAGCACATACCTTCCTTCTCACGTCAAATTTCTCCATTATCCTTTGTCTTATTTGATCTAGGAGATCAACTACATGCAAACTCTTATAAGCTTTAATCCAATTATTGAAACATTATGATATGTTATTGTTTTCATACTCACATTTGCACATCTCAGATAAGTGACTTCTACACTATACGAGTATGTGATTCTTTTCCAGATAGTCTACAGTAGCGGGTGCCAATTTCTTAACCATCTCCAAATGGCTTGGGCACTCCTCTTTAGATATGCCCTAGATGCATACTTTGTGCTTGGCAATATCCTCACCATGAAATATTTTCTTAAAATTCTCCATCAGATGCCTCATGCATTCTCTGTGCTCGGAATGAGAAAACACACTTGATATTGCTGCACATAGCCTCTTTTCGGCATCAGAAGAAATTGTCAATCCCGGTGGAGTTCCTATTGCTCTCTTAAGTTGAGTTAGAAACCACTTCCAATTCTCTGTTGTCTCTACATCGAAAACTCCGTACGCAACTGGATACAACCAGTTATGTCCATCAACGCCACATGCAGATGCAAATTGACCCATGTATTTACCTATCGATTTATTCATTGTAAAACTTGCAAAAGTTCGTAGAATTTTGTAAAATTTGAAGTGAAACGTCAAAGTAAACTAATTTAATTGTACCTGTCAAATGGGTCGAGTCAACTCTTAGATAAGGTCTGCAACCTTGAAGAAACCCATCTATGCATGGCTTGAGCATCACAAAGATCTTGTTGAATCGCACCTTATTATTGCCAACCCTCTCATCACTTATCTCAATTATGCTTCCCGGAGATATCTTCTCTACCTCACACTTAAAATTATACAACAAAGCGAAGCTTTCCTCCCATGATCCATGAATCTGATTAAGAGCAGCTATTATCCCTTCCCAAGCTTTGTTGTAGGCCACCTTATCGTGGTATTCATCTTGCAGCTTCTTTTTCACATATATGGCTCTAGCCGACGAAACCAGTCAGTAACCCTTTCTGATACCCAAGCTTGAGAGGCCATCTTTCCATCAATTATTGTAGTAGATGGGCAAGTATGCTCATGTGGTAGCTTCTTGACCTACAGTTACAGATATTTGGGTTAGAACAGGTCATTAGACAAAACATGCACATAAGTACGTAAATTAGTCTTGCATACCATGAACGATTTGTTGTTTTTGACCAAGGAGGGATGAATTCTCCAAGGACAGCTAGATTCTTTGCATCTTCCTATGAACCTTTTCGTATCAGTCTTGATTGTAAGGATTTCAAACTCCTTTTTTATCGCAAAATGTCTCAATGCCTTCCTAAAGTCTACGACATTTGGAAATGATGTACCGACCTCTATCTTCGGATCCTCGAGATCATACGTCATTATCGGTTCATGTGGAATAGAACCTTCTACAATTGGCTCCTTAAGAAAACTACTCAATGCAATGGAATCAGAATCGGTAGGAACCTCCTTTGTAACTCCTCTATTGCTCTGATCAAATCCATCCTCCAAATCAGACATGTATAAATACTCATCATCTAAACCAACATGTCCGTAATGATCAGGATCATCCGATTGGGACATTGCAAAATTTGTGCTCCCCGCTTGGCTCTGACTACCAATTTCAATGTTCGAGAATGGTTGAATCAGAGTGCATGGATAAGCGGGATTTGTACCACTACAATTACTATCTCCGTCTAAATCACACACAACTACATGAATCAATATAAACCTTTCCTTTCGTACATTTGAACATCTCTGGAATCTGTGACCCTGAAACTAAACTCGCTTCTGTGCCATCATTTTGTCTATTATCCACATTTTGGGACCTTGACACCTCCCCCAACTTAACACCTCTAACAAATCACTGTTGAAGTCACATAAAGAAAAGCGGTCAGAATCAACCACCCATTGTAACATCTTCCCCTTCACATACACCTTTTTCCATCATCTTGCTTGTTCCAAAATCTGTCAACCTTGGCTTCTATCTTAAAGGCAGTTTCTGGATCAACCCTACACATAATAAATAATATAAATTACTTATTATCACTTACAAACTCATTTGTTCAATTTAAATTGAATAGAAAAATTAAATGAAATTATACTTTCGTTATTTCAAATTGAATAGAAAAATTAAATGAAATTATCACTTACAAACTCATTTGTGAGAATAGCTATTCCAAATCTTTCGTTATTTACTTTAAAAGGTGTGTTTGGATCACAAAAATAGCACTAATCATGAGTTAGTGTTGCTATCTACACAAAAATGTGATCCAAACATGAATTAGTAAGTTGTGAATAGTATTGGTTAGTGCTATTTTGCTAACCCAACAAAATAATAGGTTAGCAAATTAGCACATGTTATAATTAACAAAATTATTGTTTTATTACATTGTAATCATCATCTTTGGTATTATTATTATTATTATTATTATTATTATTATTATTATTATTATTATTATTATTGTAAATTATCGTGCTAATTTAGTGCAAAAATATTGTATCCGATACAGTACGGGTGCGGCGATACGGCAATTTTAAAAAATCGCGGATACGAGTGCGGATATATATATATATAATAAAAATTATATTATTTATTAAAATGTTTGAAATTTGTTTTTCTATTCAACTTTTTTTAATATATATTGATACTTATGAAATAACAAAAAAAAATATAAACATTTGATTAAACACTTTCTTGACAAAAGAGTTCATGTTATATCGAAAATAATACTATACAAATTACGTGGCGTGATTAATATATATAATATACACAATTGCTTATTTAATATTACTAAAAAACTCAATTCGTATCCGAAACGTATCCGAAACGTATCCGAAACGTATCCAAAACGTATCTTGACCGAATCCGTCGGTCAAATAATATAAAATAATCGGATACGCCACTTAGAGTATTCGATACGCACCCGCACCGTATCCATGTCGTATCCGTATCCGATACGCGTACGGCTAGGAGAATGAAGTAACCGAGTAACGTATAATATAATAATAAAGATCCATATACAAAATCATTGTCGTTAAAATTCCGATGGGATAAGAAAATGATGAATATCCATTGACAGTGACAGTGACAGGCAATGGCCTCTTGGCCTCTAATAAAGGAGCCATTGATATTTTAATAAGATTACCTCATTACCCAAAGCAAAGCAATGAAGCATCACTCAGTCTCAGAATTCAGAAACAGAAGCATCTTCTGATTATTCTTTCTTTCTAATTCATGTCTTAAAATAAAAATACTATCTTGACTCACTATTACATCTCGCTCAAGTCCTTTTTGTCATCTATTTCCAATTAGGCAATTATCCCTTCCTTCTGGAAAGGGAAAGGGAAAGGGGAAGGGACAAAGCCTCCGAATCTCATCAATGGTTATGGAGGAAGCGAGCAGCAGCAACAGTGGCACTAGCGCTGCTACGTGGAGCAGAGAAGAGGAGAAAGTGTTTGAGAACGCCGTTGCCACGCATGGCCATAATTGGGACGAGATAGCGGCTCTTGTACCCAGCAAGACCTTAGACGAGATAAAGCGACACTATGAGCTTTTGCTGGAGGATATCCGTGGAATAGAGGCTGGCCATGTTCAATTGCCGGCCTACTCAAGTGGACTGGAGAGTGGCGATGTTGAAGGAGGAGGAGCTGGTGGCTGTGGCGGTGGCGGTGGCGGTGGCGGGAAGAAGGGAGGTGGGGGCGACTCTAGCCATGGAGGCAAGGGTTCTAGGTCGGAGCAGGAGAGGAGGAAGGGGATTGCTTGGACGGAAGATGAGCACAGGTATGTTGCAAATTTTGTAAAATTCTATTTCTTTTATACATATTTTACTGTTTCATTGATTAAAGTAATGTTGTGTCATGATTCGTCGTGCAATTTTCACTTTCTTGTTCTGGAAATTTTATGATCGATGCTGTTTTTGGGCGATGAATTTGGGTTTCTTATCTGGTTAAATTAGTATATGCAATTTTTGAGGTCGATGCGACAGAGATACCAATTTAGGATTTGACGAGTTAAATTTACACTGTTGCTTTACAATACATGATAGGTGTCAGATTTGTCCAGTATTCGTTCGTCTTTGTTTAGAAATGATTTATCATGATTGGTATTGTTTAAATGGAATATGATCTGAGTATTTGTTTGGTCCATAATTCATGAAACTAGATTGATTATGGATTTTGCCAATTTTGAATCTCAATTGGTGACCATGCTCAGAATCTAAGATTTAGTTATTTTTGGCAACTCTGTGCTTTCTATTCAAAGGGGAAATGAGCACCAGCATACTTTGGGGTACACCATCACTGACTGCTCTACCTTTTTGTTGTGTATTGTGCGTGGAGTATCGTTTGAATAATACACGAATGGTCAAATTTATTATATAAATTATCATTAGTAGCTCAAGCGGGATTGGAGCTCAAAAGAGAAGGGGCTGTTGGAATTGTGCCAGTGCAATTCTGACTAAACCAGTGTAGAACTGAGATTAAATAGATTTACCGAGGGGTCATACTGATCATGGTTAGGCTTAGGGTTCTGGAGATTAGAAAGGGAAAAGTTGTTTTTTGTAAAGAATTGCAAAGTGAAAATCCTTCTTTAAAGAAAAGTGTCTGGACTACATTGCGTCATTTTACTTGTAGGAGCTTTGTTTATCACAACCATCAAGATTGTCAGACACGTAAAGCAAATTAGCAAATTATGAAGGTAGTAACCTCCACCTTTCTCCTTCCCCATTCAATTGATAGCAAAAGGGTTACCCTTTAATTATAGTAAAAAAAAATAGCGATAATTTCGCCTGCTCCGTGTACAAGTAGAGTTGGTGCTTGTGGGTGATGCAGCACACGTCCGTCAATGAGTGAGCCCAAAGTGGTAGTAATAATGTTAACTAAATAGGTCCCGTAGGCTGTCTTTGATATGAATCGGATAGGGTTATGGTGAAAATTTCGGGAAGTAGGCTTTATAGGTTTAGGGTTACCCTGATAAGAAACATGTCAATTCTGGAAATCCCTAGCAAATAAATAAAAGGAATTCTCTATTTTGAGCTAATCTTTTAATTGGAAGCAAAAACGAGCAGGCTATTATTTCAATTTAAAGGATACATAGCTCATTGGAACCACGCAATGAAAGAGCATCAGTATTAGTTGGGTGTGGCCGGGACTAGTTTTAGGATTTTACTGCTTCTCCTGGACCATTTCTGTTTTCAAATTTCCTTACCTGATGCTGTCCTTTTGCTATTCTTGTTGAATTCTCTTGTGCGCACATTCTTATCTTATAAGTCCATGTAAATGCCTTAACCGGTTCAGAACATGTTTTTTATATTTAAAAACCGTGCTTGCATATACTTATTCTTTCCTTATTTTCATAAGCTACTTTTTAAAGTTGTTTTACGTTTGACAAAAGTAGGTGAAACACATGAATTGCAGTGCTTTATGTTTGTAGATCATATCTAAGCTTGCCAATTTGCCATTAAAAGCTGGATTATTGTTTGACATGTTTAATTGCCCAATTTTGTTATTTATACCCATTGTTGTGCATTTGATAAAACTTAATAAGCAATGAACAGTTTCCTGTTTTTATGAAGTCAAGAATAATAGTAGTTCGTAATTGAATTTTCTCTGAGTGAAGTTGCTGCATTAAAAAACTTCATAAAGTTGAGCAAGGTATAATATGTATTATAAAGAGGGGAGCACTTCATTTTCTTGTGGCCTGGCACCACAACACAGAAAAGGGAACAGAACTGACTATGCTTGCCTCACTATTAAAAAATCTGCTGCTGTCTAAACTCGGTTTGTCTCTATGCTTAGCATGAAAAAGAATTGTTTCTGACTACACATTTTTGCGTGTTTGGATGATTTAGTAATGACGTATGGATTGCATTTATGGATTGTGTTCTGGTCCTATTTAATAAACTAGCATTGTACTTATGTTGCTCTCAGTTTTGCTTTGGTTTTTGTGTTCTGACCTAGTTTGTTACTAGTTTCTGTGTTCTCCCAGCATTGTTAAGTCAGTAAACCCATGCTAGCCTTTTCTCAGTTGATATCATTTTTGTTGTCAAAAGCCTTACTGAATGTTCATAATGTAGCCAGTCATAATTTGAAGATTAATTTGGAAATTCTAAACACTTGATATTTCTTGTTATTTGATTGTATGACAACAATGACGACGACGACAACAACAATAATGCCTTTAGTCCCAAAAAGGGTATCAAAACAGAAGAAAGTTCAAGCCTGTTGGTAGTCCATAGTCTCCATACCAGTATTGTGGCAACACTACCTTGTGTACAATTCTGAGCACTAGCATTAGAGGGAAATAACAATCTCAAATCAAAATCCACGGAAAATAACAATAATCCGATGTGTAAAAAAGAAAGGTACGGTACAGAAACTGAAAGAGCAAAAATTATCTTGTACTGGGCACAGTTTGCTCCCTTAAAATAATTTCTGTACAGTTTAAAGAATCTTGTTGATTCTCATGCAGACTATTTCTTCTGGGGCTGGACAAATACGGGAAGGGTGACTGGCGCAGTATCTCTCGTAACTTTGTGATCTCCCGCACACCAACCCAGGTTGCTAGTCATGCACAGAAGTACTTCATTCGCCTCAATTCGATGAGCAAGGAACGCCGGAGATCCAGCATCCATGACATCACCAGTGTCACTTCGGCCTCCGCTGACCTCTCATCTCCCATCACTGGTCAATCTGCCGCTGCTGTTGCCACCAACTCCTCTTCTGCTAAGTCCTCCTCTAAACCATCTACCCAAACCCCCGTACCTGTACCTATGTACGGTAGGACTATCGGGCAGCCTGTAGGTCCTATTGGCCCGGCTGTGGGCACGCCTGTGACGGTGTCACCACACATGGCGTATGGTGTGCGGGCACCGGTGACAGTGCCAATGTTATCTGGTGGACCACTTGCACCGGTTGTCCCACCTATGACATACCCAATACCTCCTACTTCATCTCACCGATGAAACGGGGGCAGGGCGTGTTAAATTAGTTTCATTGAGGGTTAGTTTTATGAACAATGTGTAATCATAATAAAAGGGTTAGACTATTAATCAGGTAGGATTTTGTTCGATGAATAATGAAAATTGGTGTATATCTGCAGATGGTGTGGTATGGTTATTGTGAATTTTAAGGTTAAAGGATTTGGAAGCCGGAGATGTAGCTTGACGGCATTATTTAGGGACTTTGAGAATAAACTCTTCATTTCTTCATGTTATTTTTTATCCATGAGGTAGGTACGGGTAAGGGAAGGGGACAGAACTTTCCAACAAAAACTCCAGGTAAGTACAGGTCTGATGCCTGAAAGGAAATATTTGTGATTTAATTAATATTTTTCAGGTGATTTTGTAAAGAATCATGGACTTCAAGGCAAGCTAGAGATTATATACAGAAGCCCAGCTTCAACAACTTATGTATGCGCCTCTTAATTTCATTTGTCTTTATTAGTACACCTAAGCTAGCTTTGTAGGAGGTACTTACTAGTTAGTTAATTACGTAATTCTAACTTCACTAAATAAGATATTTAGTGAAAAATGTATCTACCAGCATGATAAATTGCTGTTTTTCTACTAGATGACCTACGTACGTATATAATTATAACTTTAATTATAATTCAAGTTGGATGTTCTTTCATTCGACATTTATAGTCCTTGATGTATATATTTTTATTTTAATTCATTGTCCAGGTTGTCCAAAAAATGTTGTGAACTGGTGATAAAACTTGACGATTGGATTTCCTTAGGAATAAAAAGCCATTCCAATTCATAGGAAACTTTTGCAATGGTCTAATAATAATATACAACTTTCACTGCCATACTTTTTTGTTGCTTGGCTTCCAAAGGATGCGCGCAACAAGATAGCATTTAACGCCGGAAGTCTATTGTCTACCGCGCAGCATGCGTTCTGCGCGCTGATGAGCGTTCGGTGACATTCACAGAGATTTTTAAATTGGTGAGCACGCATCTCGAAATGAGTACAGACGGTTCGAATCTCATCCAGCGTGATGCCACACAACACTAGACTTCGTTCCATTTAACGCCTCCCAAAATACAGTTAAAGTAAGGAAAGAAAGAAAAAGAAAGAAAGAAAGAAAAAAAGAAAGAAAAATCTAATTAAGCGACAAAACAACATAAGCATGCGATGACGTCGTTTTTTCCTTTTTGGAACATGCATGACATGATAATGATAGATCAAATTACCAACTCTACTTGCTAACATCCTGCGCTTAGGTTGGTTCCATCATGTTGACAGATGACAATTAAACATGCAAGCTGTAAAGAACTAGCTAGTGATCTCTCTCTGGGCTGTAATTAACGTGTAGGTGCATGTATGCCGAGTTGCCCACTTAACCACTTGGCCACCTCCGAGCTTGAGCTAATTGAACATTTTTTTTATTTTACAGAATAGCTATTTCAAATTGAAGTTCCAACTTCTATTAAAAAGAAAGCAGAAATAACAAATATGTTCCAAGTACCAGCATATGAGGTTTATGCAGATATTGATAGTATATGAGATTTATACTATCTCATGCATCCAAAATAAATCCTAACTAAAACTTCCTAAATTGTCTGTCTTGTCTTTCAATACCATCATACCAAAACATTACTAGACACACACTACCAACATTCTAAACATATTTTCTACAGAGTCCAAGCCCATTTTCATAATAATGCTTGGCTCATATTAGATAAATTTAATATACCTCAACCATCATTTTCTTTGCTTCTACATATTCTATTCCAATTTACTAGATGAATTTTTCTTTTTCTCTCATTATCTACTCCTGTTCAGATAAATCTCTTCCTAATTTGGTCTATTTTTTACAAACCCATTTAGGCGTTCTAAACATAGTAATATAATATAGAGGAATATATGATAAAACTGAGTTTAGCAATACTAGTCTACTCCCTAGAGATAATAATTTCCTTTCCAGACTGGAAGTTTATTTTTAATTTTATCAATTAATTTCCACCAATCTGCCTTACTAGGTTTTTTTCCAATGCAATGATTCACCTTGATATTTCAAGGGTAATTTACCAATTTTACAATCAAGTAATTCTGCAGAATACTTACATCTATAATCTTCTACATTAATTGGTATTAACTCAGTTTTATTAAAGTTTATTTTTAAACCAGATACATCCTCAAACCCTTTTAATAACCATTTAAGCCTAATCATCATTTTATAATCATCTCGGACAAATAATAATGTATCATCTGCATACTGCAGATTCATTATTTTTAATCATGAGCTTAGTGTTGGCCCTAATCCTTGTAACCCCTTTGCTGACCTAATAATAATACTTTATTTAAAGTATCAATAACTAATATAAATAAGTAAGGTGAAATTGGATCACCTTGCCTTAATCCCATCTTACATTCAAAATATGAACCAATTTTGTCATTTATCTTTACTGCACTATGTCCTTTAATTAATATACTCTTTATCCAAGTAATCCATTGAGAAAAAAACCTTTCTGTCTCAATATTTCAAATAAATATTCCCAATTTATATTATCAAAAGCTTTTTCATAATCCAGTTTTAATAATAACCCAGATTCTTTTTTCTTATGTAAATGATCTAATATCTCAAGTGCAGTAACCACACTTTCCATTATATATCTATCTTTTAAGAATGCACTTTGGTTTTTACTAATGATTTTATTTAAAATAGGGTATAACCTATTAGCTAAGACTTCAGTAAATATTTTAAAGCTACAATTTAATAAACTTGTAGGTCTATATTCATTAATTTTACTTGCTGTCTTTTCTTTTGGTGCTAAACATATTATAGCTCTATTAATTCTAGAAATGTCTAGTTTATTATTGTAAAAATCTATAAACATTTCTAATAAGTCAAATTTAATAATCTCCCAAAATTTCTGATAAAAAAGAATGGGAAAACCATCTGGGCTTGGTGCTTTATTTGGTTCTTGAAAACAACATCCTTAATTTATTCTAAAGTAAATTCTACTATTAAATTCACGTTCTCTTCTATGTTTACGTTCTCACTTTCATCCCATATATATTCTTCTGATTGTAATTCAGAATATTTGTATTTTCCTAATATATTCCTGAAATATTAAAAAGTTTGATGTTATATTTCCTTCTCATCAGAAAAACTTTCATTATTTATTATTATTGTAGAAATATGGTTTATATGTTTCTGATATGAGGCCACTTTATGAAAGAAGTGAGTATTTGCATCTCCTTCCATTAACCATTTAGATTTTGCTCTTTGTTGCCAATAAATTGTTTCATTATTGTGAATATTTAACAATTCAATTCTAGAATTATTAAATTCACTAATTTCCATATCTTCCATATCCTTATCCTCTGAAATTATTTCATAATAGTCTAGCTTTTTAATCAAATCCTTTTTCTTATTTTTCAAGTCTTTCTTCAAATTTGCATTCCAACCTCTTAATTTCTATCTTAAGGAATCTAAGTTTTTCCAATTTCTAGCTTTATCACCTATACTATGTAGAGGTGTCCACCATATTGACACTCCTTATGTAAATCCTTCAATATTTAACCAGTATTTTTCACATCTAAAAATATTTGATTTAAGTATATTATCATTTTCGAACTCCATCACTATAGGATTATGATCTGATACTTGCCTGGTCAAAGTATATGTGAATGTTGTCGGATATAAACTATTCCATTCTTGGGAACTAAATATCTATCTAGACAAGCTTGTTGAGAACTTCTCCCTCCTCTAGCCCAATTATATTTTTTATTGGTGCATTTATAATCTATTAAATTAAGATTGTCTATCTATTTATTAAATTTATCCATATTAGTTTGATCAAAAGTAATTTCTTTCTTCTCAGAACTTTCTCTTATAACATTATAATCTCCTCCAATTGCCCTAGGCAGATTCCAAGCTAACCCTATATAGTTTAATTCTTTTCAGAAAGATTCTTTGAATTGTGGTAGCACAGGGCCATATACTGAGGTATGTGCCCAAGTTATTGCATCTATCTTATTAGTTAAAATTATTGTTAAAGAGAAATTTGCATATACCAATTTCCTTTATAATCAATTCTTTTAATATAGCTCTCTTTTCAGACATATCTAGACCTCTTATTTCCAATTAATAATTTTCATTAATCCTTGTTGTATCACACCACTCAATATTCTTTATCCCTAACCTATCTTCATCACTATTATTAGATAATAAACTATCTGTTATCTTCTCATTAATACATAAATGGTCTCTACAAAAATCAAATATTTCAGATAAGAAGTCCCTCATTTTTCTATATTCAGTTTCTCTTATATTCTTCATAAAATTACTATTTTCTATTTTAACTTTATATTTTAATCTACACTGAGTAAAGACAGTACCAATCTCTTCATCAGTAAGAGTGGTATATGGAAATTTCTTACCAAAAGCATCCAGAAAGGCTTTCTTCTTAAGTCCCTTCCTCCTGAGATTGACCCATGTGATGAATTTAGGTTTGTCTGATGCCTTGCTCACCACCAGTGCCTTGTCCAAGTTGTTCCCCTCCATTGCTTCTTTCTGCTGGCTTCCTGTTATTGGCATGCCATCTTTAGTCTTCTGAATCTCCCATCCTTCACCTTGCATCTCACTGTCCACCACTTGGATTGGCCTACTTAGACCTCCAATCACTGAACCACCTTTATTTTCTTCCGCCAATTTCTTGGTTTGCTCTAATTTCCAAACCATCTCCTTATACTTCTTTAGCTCAGCCCTTAAAGCTTTATTTTCTACCTCCTACAGAATCATCTCCTCTTCTGACACATACACAACCTTACCCTTTGCTGGGCTGTTAACTAAGATGGAGCCAACCTTGCTATCTGAACTTTTAGATGAGATATCCATATATTCCTCTTTACTAGAATATGGAGATTTAATAGGCTGATTGAATTGGCTAAGGCTCAAATCAGTATTTTGCCTATGAACTTCAAAAGTTGTACTAGAGATAGGGATTGGTTTACCCCTAGTACCTTCCAAAGTTTGCTGACCTAGTTTTGGAACCGAGAATTTCATTGATGGGTTTGATGCTGCCTTACCCCATTTGGCTGGTAATACACTCTTTCGAGATACTGTCTTCAATTGAACACTTTTTGCTTTTAGGTGATTGTTCTGAGTTTTATACACCCCAGAAGCAACTAGAATAGGATTTGTATCCTGAGGAGTTGAAGTAGCACCCCCATACAAGGCTATTTGAGATCTTGTTGAAACCAATGCTCTTAATTTGACTATAGCCTTTGGAATTCCATTCTAAGGTTGGGATAGATCCTTCTGATTCTTTCTCAAATAGAAGATGAACATACTCTACTTGGTGATTTGGTCTAGATACAACAAAGTTGAGTGATTTTGGAATTTTGTCAAGAAAATCTACTAACACTCGAGACCACCTCAGATCTGTTCCTTTTGCTGTATTCAAATCCCAAATCTACTAGATTCCCAAATAAAATGACTATTTGTTGAAGAGAAGAAAAAGATCTCATATCATAAGAAAGACCAAAAATCTTGACCCATTGCTTAGTCGGCTTCAGTTTTGGAAAAAGTTCTGAGAAGTCTTTAGACACTGATAAACGAAAAAGCCCTAACTCACAGTAACCTTGAGCCATCACTTGCTCAATCCACTTCTTAGGCCCTTCAACAATATACCTGTTTGAGCTAACACACTTAACCTCTCAAGGGCCACCGGTAGCCTCTCGTTTTGCCATCTGTAATCACGCATAAATCTCTACAACACCTACCCCAGGCGATGTTTGAATCACAACACTCGATTGGAGCTCTCTGTGAAATTGCTCAAAAGATGAACCTTCTAGCTTAATGGAATGAAATGTTAGTTTGTAATAATCTAGAAGTCAATAATACGGTAAATTATCACAAACCTTTGTTCATGAATTGAGTGATTCATAAATTGTTATTTGTTGCCTTGGGTATTATTGAATTTATGGATCATTTCTTTATCTGACTAGAGTCAATAACTGAAATTGTGAAACTTTATAATACAGATGAAGTCTCTAACCAAGGTAATTAACAGGAACACTAATTTATCGTTAGAAGGTTAGAATGTGGATTAAAAGATGGTTAAGTTTTACAGATCATAGACATGCGTTGTTGTTTTAATCACATAAATACATGTTCCCAGAACAAGATATTTGACAAACCTCGAATGAAACATTAAATGGAATTGTGTACGTGTCGTTAATGTTTTTATTCAGTGTTAAGTTCTAAAGTATGAGGTATTCATCTTTCCAACTAAGATGTGTATGTGTGATTGTTATCTAACGTTGTCGGTAAAACACAGTCATAACGGTAGCTTTTCGGTATACATAACTTAGCTGCGGTAGTGATGGTTTACCAAGGGTACTATTGTCCCTCGTATCTCTATACAAGTTACAATATCACTGGGCCCCTTGATAGAGTAGGATTATCTGCATGCAGTATCATTACAAGAGTAATTATATTTGATAAATTTGCTAAAGATCGAGAAAAGACTAAGTTTGCAAGGATGACACACACCTACCTTGAAACTGATCTGATACTGTGAGACAAGAGAATTAACATGACTAAAATAGTTCTGATGCAAGGAGATGCTACTGATAGCATATTGTAGTATTTGAAGTTCTCCTTTGTAGTATTTGAAACTAGTGTAGTCGGGGTTGGTTATAGCAGCAAGAATTGTTGCTGGGGAAAAAATTGTTGCTGGGATGGGATGAATTTAAAGCAGCAAAAATTTGTTAATAGCGTACAAAATGGGTACGTTAGGAGCTCACTTTGAAAATTAAAAGGGTACTGCATTATTTCCATCAGTAAAACCATTATTTCCATCGGTAAGACCATTACATTTGTGCGTAAAACCAGTATACAAAAAAAAGACCATTATCACCTCAAACTATCCAAAGGCACAGTGCAGTTCTAGACACAACCTTATCGCCTCGCCATTGACCTCGACCTCAAACTAAACTAGATCCATCGATACTTTCTTTCTTACCCGACGTCAAACTAAACTCGACCTCGCCACTGACCTCGACCTCAAGTCTGGTGCTTCTCTTATCACTTTGAGCTATCAGGTTCTCTTTAGTGTTTTAATTAGACCTCAAAATTTACGATATCTATTTTGGATTCTGGATTTAAACAATAGCATACACCATTTTCACATACATCACAAGTTAATGATTTATGGCCACAGATCGTGGATGGATGTATAAGCGTTGCTTATCTAATGGAAAAGTGGATCCAACTTTTGTTGATGGAGTTAAGTCCTTTGTTAAGCTAGCACTTTCTAATCCTTCTCTTGTTACCATGAGTAATGGAGAAAATTATATTTCATGCCCGTGCAAAAAATGTCAAAACTTTTACAACCATCCTGCAACAACAATTAGGCTGTATCTTTACAAAGATGGTTTTTGTAACAATTACGAACAATGGACTCAACACGGAGAGCCATATTCCAATGCTACAATTCATTCACCCTCTCCAGCAACATTAAACCAGGATGTTGATCAGATGGATGAGATGCTCATAAATGCTGCAGGTCCTGATTTTCGTTGGGATGTCCGGTACGAGGAAGAGGTACCTAGAGGAAAAGCTAAAGATTTCTTCGACATGCTAACTGCATCAGAGCAACCTTTTTGGGAAATTGAGTTAGGTGCAAATAGAATTAAATGTGAAAGATACAACGTGTTATCGGCTGTTACAAAATACTTAGATTTAAAGTCAAAACACAACATGAGTCAAAGTTGCTTCGATGGAATGATGAGTCTCATAAAAGACATGCTTCCTGAAAATGATAAATTACCAAAAAATTTCTATCAATCGAAGAGAATGGTAAAGGCACTGGGTATGGCATACGAGACAATAGATGTTTGTCCCAAATTCTGCATGTTGTATTATAAGCAATAATAAGATTGAGTGTGATGTTTGTCACGAATCGAGATATGAACAATCAATTGCCAACGTGAAAGGAAAGCCAAGAGCAAGGAAGGTGCTTCGTTATCTACCTATTACAGAGAGGTTGCAAAGATTGTACATGACAGAGGCCACTGCAAACCATATGAGGTGGCACGAGGAAGGTCATAGCGAAAAACCGAATATGATGGTGCATCCAGCTGATAGTGAGGCTTGGATTAAATTTGATGAGTTAAATGATGATTTTGCCAAATAGGTAAATTTGCTTTACAATACAATGAGTTTGATCTGCAAGAGTACATGACAGATTGTAAATTTTCAGATAATATTTCATTTTTGTGATGTAATTTAATGATGATGCATTTACTGTAGGTACGCAATGTTAGGCTCGGACTTTCAACGGATGGATTCATGCCATATAGCTCGAATGCGACTTCTTACTCTTGTTGGCTGGTCTTTGTTTTTCCCTACAATCTTCCACCTGGTCTTTTAATAAAAGAAGATCCATCTTCCTTGCACTCCTACTTCCTGGACCAACACATCCCGGCCGAGACATTGATGTACTTTTAAAACCTTTAATTGATGAACTGAAAAGCTTGTGGGTGGATGGAATTGAGACGTATGATGTGTCAAGAAAGCAACATTTCATCATGAAGGCATCGCTTCTTTGGACGGTAAGCGATTTTCCCGCCTATGAGATGCTAAGTGGCTGGGGCCACATGGACGGTTGGGATGCCCTTATTGCATAGGTGCAACAAAATCCTTTCGCCTAGAGAATGGAGGTAAACCAACATGGTTTGGTTGTCATAGGTGTTTTCTAGAGGAAAATCATGAATTTCGTCAAGATGTGATCAATTTTATTAAGGGTAGGGTCGATAATGATCCTAGACCACCAATGTTGACGGGCGAACAAGTGTTGGAGGAATTGAACAAACTAGATGCGATTACTTGGGGAAAAACAACAAAATTAGATCAAATTGTTGGATACGGAAGAATTCACCATTGGCAAAAGAAAAGCATATTCTTTAAGTTGCCTTATTGGTCACATAATTTGTTGCGCCATAATATTGACACGATGCATTTGGAGAAAAACTTTGCGGAAAATTCGATTTACATGTTTTTCGACATATCTAACAAAACCAAGGATAATGCGAAGGCTCGTTAAGATTTGAAACTTTACTGCAACTGACCCTTATTGCATCTAACAGTGGACAAGCGAAAGCCCAAGGCTCCTTATGCCTTGACTCTCTCCGAAAAGCGTCAAGTTATGAAGTGGCTTAAGGAGATCGTTAGGTTTCCCGACGGATATGCATCCAATTGGTCGAGATGCGTAAATCTAACAAATTGCACATTAAGTGGACTTAAAAGTCATGATTTTCATGTTTTCATGGAGCGTCTCCTTCCGGTTGCATTTCGAGACTTCGTTCCCGATGAAATATGGGATCTTTTATGTTACATTTCAAAGTTTTTTAGAGAAATATGTGCAAAGGAGCTCGACCCACACCGTATGGAACAACTAGAAAAGGAGATTGTGGAAACAATTTGCAATCTCGAAAAACATTTTCCACCAAGTTTCTTCGACTCCATGGAACATTTAGTCATACATGTAGCACATGAAGCGAAGATAGGCGGGCCAGTGGGTCCCCGATGGATGTATGCGTGTGAAAGGTATATTATTCTTCGTTATGTATTTATAGGTATTTCTTATGGCTTGATCATGTAAGTGCAATTTCAAGTAAAAATGTTTACTTCCTTCCAGAATTAACAAATATACAAAAATGAAGGTGAAGAACAAAGCACGAGTCGAGGCTTCAATTGTCGAAGCAACTCTAATTCAAGAAATATCTACATATTGTTCATCTTACTTTGCCGAGCAATCAAACAATGGAGGATGCAGAGTAGAGAAAAGAATCATTCACAAAAAAAGCTATCTATATTTGAGACACTTGGCAGTTCGATAGGTCGGAAAATTCAAAGGACTCTTGATCCTTCTGAATATAAGGCCGCACACAACTACGTCCTTTTTAATTGTCCAGAGATTCAACCATATGTTGAGTATGTTCTTTATGAACTAATTCTTCAATTTTTTATAACTTACATTATTGTTTCATATATAGTGCTGCTGCTAATGTTATACTAAAGTTACTGTTAACTTAATGTTTCATAATTTAGGGTTACTATTTAGGTTAACATATCTGAGAAATAACTTATTGTTATTGTTTATGAAGGGAGTTCAATGCATTCAAGATCGACTCTGGACAAGTTACATCCATCAACTCTTTAGAAAAGATTTGTGATAATGAATTTGCTGATTGGCTACATAAGAGGGTAATAGTTGATCATGATGGCAACAATGATGTCAACATTCGCAACCTTGGACTCAAGCCGGATAAACAAGCAATATGCTATAATGGATATGAAATAAATGATTTGAAGTTCCACACTGAGACGTACAGCCAGAACAAATCATATGTAAACAGCAGCGTTTGCATCAAAGGACAATCAGATGATAGTGACACACAATATGACTACTATGGAGTTCTCCAAGAAGTAGTTGAGCTACAATATGAAGGAGGTAACAAAGTTCTTCTTTTCAAATGTTATTGGTTCAATATAACAAATGGTGTTAGGTTGACAAACAACGTGGCATTGTTGAGGTTAAGCATGCTTCTCGCCTGCGTCACTACGAGCCGTTTGTATTGGCGTTGCAAGCCATTCAAGTGTATTACCTACCATATGCCTCTACCAAGGGAGATAGAAAAAATTGGTGGGTGGCAATGAAAACACAAAAGAAAGGAAAGTTAGGTGTTGGAGAAAATGCAGAAGTTTTTCAAGAAGAACAAAACAGATGACTTTAACAATCAATCCATCAATCCGGTGGACCTTTTGTCATCAATGTCAACTGATGAGCCACAAGAAATGGAAAGTGACACCAACAATGATGGCTTCATGATCAATGAGTTCTACATCGAGCAAGATGATGAAGATGACGATCCATATGCTCATGACATGTAATTGGATGAAGGTAGGTTATATATCATCATATTTATGATTTGTTTAAATAAATAAAAAAAATTAATTCATTACAAATTTGATGCAGTGTTGTTGAGTTTCTTCAATTACAGTTTCTCCAATTAGGGTTTCTCTCCAATTAGTGTCTAGTTTCTCCAAATAAGATTTTTATAATAATCAAACTTTATTCAACAATGTTGGCTTAAGTCAATTAGAGTTTTTTCAATCAATTATACTATGTGTGTTCAACAGTGTTGGATAATCAGATCAATTAGATTTTTTTTCAATTAATTCATTTTCATGTTCAATAATATAATGCACTATTGACTATAATTAAATCATTCAAGTTTTTGTTTTTGTTTCAGGTGGCATCGATCTCTTACGAATCAATTTTGATAGTTCAAAGATATTCCTCCATTTCAATATTTCACCAACCAATCATTTTATTTCGAATTTTTTTTTCTTTTCACTCTCAGTGAAATCTCATTTTCATTGTAATTTCAAGATGATGTATGGAGAATTATTATTTTGTTGAACTTTTAGTTAATTATGAGCTCTTAAGATATATCATATCTTAGTTATATATATATATATAATAAACTCTGGTAGGAAGAAATTATATTCAGAAAAGAAAAGTATTGAACAGGATGGAAACATTTCCGTGTACCTATCCACAGAAAAAATGTAACCTCCCACGGAAATAGTTCTGGGTAGGCTTGCATAGTTTTCCGTGTAACTTAAAACTTAGTTCCGTGCAAATTTATTCTCTCAAGTTATTTCCCTGCAAGCGTGGACTGTATTTTCCATGAATGGGAACATTTTATTCCATGCATATTTGTTCCGTGAACTTTTGCACGAAAATAATCAGCGCCAAATCCTAAGTTTACTTATTTGCGTGGGAGCCAGAGTTGCCACGGAAAAGACAATAGCTAACCACAGTAATAAAGAAAATTCTGGTAGTGGGTGTATTGTGCAACTTAGGACGGTTTATCCGTCTTATGATAATCAAATTAGAGACGACTGAATCATAGTTACAAATTTTTATATATATGGACAAATTCGTCGTCTCTAAAAAGTATTAAATATGAACGGTTAATTCGTCTCTAAAAATTATACTACCACCGGTCAAACAGTCCTAAAGGTGAATTCATACAGACGGTTGAATTGTCTCAACGATGAAACTTTAGAGATGGTTGTTCTACCGTCTCTAGCATCATTTGAAACGGTTATTCTTGCAACGAGTTTGGGACGGACCTATTACCGTCCGTAGTTTTTTCTTCGAACGAACTTAACCGTCACTATATACACAAATATCCGTCTCAACAAGCAAATTTTGTAGTAGTGATTATAGATAGGGGCAGCTGAGTGTTGATTGCTTTTTGGTTCAGTTTGTAAATTTTTTTGGTTTGTTTTAATAGAAAATGGAGAGGTTGGTTTTCTCCACTTGTTTCAAAAAAATATACATATCTGTATTTCTTTTAAAAAACCGATTTTGAATAAAAAAAATTAGTTTATGTTAGCTCTCTCCAAAAAAGTTGATCAAGCTCCATCATTTGGCAATATTAAAATCCATAATCCAATCTCCGCAATTATCTTTTCATATATTTTAGAATTTAGATAGGAAGTCAGAAACACTGATATATCGATCGATATCAACTTGTAGTGTAGTGTAGTGCAGCGCAGAAAGCGAGTATGTTATAATTATTGGTCCTGGGAGAAGGTTGGTATTGAGTCTATTGATGGACATGCCAACTCCTGTCATGAAACATAATTAATTGAAAAAGAAGAACATAGACACTAGATTTCGAGACACCAAAACTAAAAAATAAGGGGATCGGGTACTAATTGGATGCTCAAAAGCTGCCATCGTTACCTCTCCTGAAAAAGCATGAGGCATCACAATCCCAGAGCCAGAGGCAGCCATGTCTCTAAGTTTCTACAAGCAGCAACAAATTTTACTACAGTGGATGCCCTGAAAGAACATAACCATATATGTCAAAATAAGGTACATATCAACCAACGCTACATCCCAAATTCCCAATCAAGGCCACCGACTAGAGTGTGGTCACACCATACACTTGCATTCTTTTGTGATCAGTCGCTATTTCTTCATGAAAATTTATAATGTTGGGATAGGTTTTATATCTTTTCTGGTGCGTGCAAATTCAAATTAAAGGCCAAATTAGGATTAGGTTGATCGTCCGCATTAATTTATTATTATATCGTTTTGGAGCTCGACGATGAGAGCAACGTCGTCGTCTTCTCTTCTTCTTCTTCTTCTTCTTATTATTATTAGATGTGTGCGTCTCATTATAACAAACAAACAGCTAAAAAACAGACCTCGAAAGAAATACAATACACAAATTCTACAAAATTGTATGAGAACTATATTAAGTATTATATGTTTATCAAGTCTGTAAAAAGTATCTCCAATGAAGCAAACAAAAATAAAATATCTCAACAACCTTCACCAGACTAACAGAAGAATAACCAAATGCTCCATACAAAAACTTTCACGTGTGCCTCCTTCTCAGGCACACATTTGTATTTTTTATTTTCTTTGATTACAACATTTGTACAAACTGTCTATATAAAGAAGGCATTATAAATAGAACAAAAAAGAGAAAACAAAATACAAATTAAATTTTTGATAAACTTCTTCTTCTCGAATACTTCTCTTCATCATTCTTTATTTTCTCTATCATGGTATCACTGACACTTCTGTGCCACTTCGATCACCCTTCTTTGCAACTTCTCAAGCTCGTCTTGCTGAGCTTCGTCGCCAACTCCAAACTACAATAAAAGGTGGCCTCTCGTGTGGTGATTTCGTTCAGAAAATGCGATCTATAGAAGATGAATTAGCCTTCATTGGCTCACCAGTAAGCGAAGAAGATCTTATTCTTCAAGTTCTCAATGGCTTAGGTCCTGATATTATGTCTTTTGTCGTGGCAGTCACTACCAAATCTGAATCCCTTCACTTTTCTGAACTTCAAGCTATGTTCCTCACCTATGAATCTCTTCTTTTATCTCAAAACTCTATTGGATACATCCAGTTTCTACACAAATCCCCGCCCTAAAAAACACTTCAATTCAAGCAAAAATTTGACCTCTTCACCAGTCTCTGATCATCCTCGATCTACTTTTAATAACTACATACCTCAATTTACTTTTCCTGGTTCACGACCTTTTTCTCCCAAAGGCCCACTTCTACCTACACCCTCTATGTCTTCACAAGCTCAGACCAGACCCCTTCTGCCTCGTAACCAAAACTTTAACATCTGCTGTCAAATATGCTACAAGAATGGGCATTCAGCCTGATCTTGTTATAAACGATGTGATTCACAATATTTTGACCGACCAACTCCTTCAAACCCTTCACCTTAGGCATATGTTGCTCAACCTTCCCCTGATAAGAGTGTTACTTCTCCATCTATGTCTGAATGGATTGTGGATTCGGGTGCTTCTCATCATGTCATTCATTCTCATCATGTCATTCATGACATTAACTCCCTTTCTTCTTTTTTTGCCTTATGATGGAATGGTTTCCCTTCACATAGGAAATGATACTGATATGACCATCTATCACATTGGTTCCCTTTCCTTTAATATTTCAAATTTCTCGTTTCTGCTGTAAGATGTTCTTCATGTACCAACCTTCACCACAAATTTACTTAGCTTGTCAAAATTACTCATTGATAATTCTATTCTCATTGAGTTCACGTATTCTTCTTGTCTTATCAAGGATCGGAAAACCAGAACTCTCCTCCTTCAAGACGAGCTTGTTAATGGTCTCTATACTATGCTCTTGTCAACTTCTCCACCTCCACAAAGCTTCTTAGCTACTGTTGACTTGTGGCACCAACGTCTTGGTCACCCTTCTTCTCAAGTCACCTTGAAGTCCTACATCATCACAAGTTGCCTTGTCATCTTTTAAATTTCCTTTATGTCATGATTATAGTATTTCAAAATGTCATAAGTTACCTTTTTTCCTTCTCAACATTGTACTTCCTCTCGTTTAGAATTGGTGCATTCAGATGTATGGGGACCAGCTCCCATTTTATCTAAAGATGGCTTTCGATACTATGTGTTGTTCATTGATGATTTCACAAAATTTACATGGATTTATTTCTTACACTCGAAAGATGAATTGTTAAAAGTCTTTAAACTGTTCAAACTACAAGCTAAAAATCAACTCACCTCCACCATCAAAACACTCGGAACAGATGATGGAACAGAATACAAGTCTATAGCTCGTCTTTTTCCTCAAATCACCCATCAAGTCACTTTCCCATACACCCCTGAACAAAATGACATTGCAGAGCGTAAACATCGCCATATCATTGAGTTATCCCTTGCTGTTATATCTCATGCATTTCTGTCTCTCACCTTTTAGGCTGACATCTTCTCTAGTATGGTCTACTTAATCAACAGACTACCACACACCTCATCCATTGACTCACCTTATTACATGCTCTATCACTCACAACCTGATTACACACTTCTCAAAACTTTAGGGTGTCTTTGTTTTCCTTTAACACGACCATACAACTCTCACAAATTGCAACCACGAGGACTACCATGTGTATTCAATGGTTACCCAACTAGGCAGAACAGTTACAAGTGTTTTCACATTGACAGTGCCAAAACTTGTCTCCAGAAATGTCACCTTTGATGAAACCTCGTTTCCATACAAAAGCATTCCAATACAAACATCCACTCCAATCCCTTCCTCTGATCATGACTTCTAGCTACCAGTGCCTGGCACAACATAACCCCTTCTCATCATGTGTTGCATCTTACATCAGCACCACTCTCATATGCTCATCTTGATTCTGCTCACTCCTATCCTTCCTCCTCTGGCAAGTCATTATATGTCTCTCAACATTTATCTCCAGTTCTTCATTCTAATTTTGCTGCTCAACCAGCTACTTCTTCCTGTTAGCAATCCTCTGCAACTTCTTCTCAATCTCCTATTTCTTTTGTCATCCCTTCAACTTCACATCATCTAATGATTACCAAGACTCGTGACAACACTAGAAAACCTAAACAATTTTCTGATCATGTGGTTTTTTTGGCTACTGCTACATCTGAAATTGAACCCACCTCTTTCTCCAAAGCAAAGCTTTTGTCTCAATGGCAAGCTGCCATGATAGAAGAAATTGATGCCCTGGCTCATAACAAAACTTGGACACTGGTTCCTTCCTCTCCATCACAGAATGTAGTGGGTTGCAAATGAGTCGATCGAATTAAGAGGAAAGCTGATGAATCAATTGACCGTTACAAAGCTCGTTTAGTAGCAAAAGGCTATTCTCAAGAGGAAGGTGTCGACTACTTTGAAACATTCAGCCCTGTGGTTAGACCATCAATAATCTGAATTGTCCTCATAATTGCTCTTTCGAAAGGCTAGACTCTGTGCTAATTATACGTGCAAAATGCTTTTCTCCACGGTGATCTCCAAGAAACAATATATATTCACCAACCTCCAGGGTTCATTGACCCTTCTAGACATTCTCATGTGTGTCTTCTCTCCAAAGCCCTGTATGGACTCAAGCATACCCTTAGGACATGGTTTTAAACTGTCAGTGCTGCTTTGATCTTGTTTGGTTTACTTGCCTCTCGGTACGATCCTTCTCTTTTCATTTACAATGTTGCGGGTAAACATATGATCCTTTTGATATATGTGGATGACATTGTTCTCACTAGCAGTCATCGAGATTTACCCACAAAGCTGGTGAGTCACTTACAACAATCTTTTGTCTTGAAAGATCTTGGAGAACTAACCATTTTCCTTGGCATTGAAGTACAAAGATCACCTGGAATTCTCCATCTCTCTCAAAGAAAATGCATCATGGATCTTTCAACACGCACAAATATGCATCAAGCTAAGCCCTGTCCATCTCTATGATTGCTTCCAAGCATCTCTCTTAGTGTCACTACCAAATCTGAACCCCTTCACTTTTCTAAACTTCAAGCTATGCTCCTCACCTGTGAATCTCTTCTTTTATCTCAAAACTCTATTGGATCTCCATCCAGTTTCTACACAAATCCCCGCCCTAAAAAACACTTCAATTCAAGCAAAAATTTGACCTCTTCACCAGTCTCTGATCATCCTCGATCTACTTTTAATAACTACATACCTCAATTTACTTTTCCTGGTTCACGACCTTTTTCTCCCAAAGGCCCACTTCTACCTACACCCTCTATGTCTTCACAAGCTCAGACCAGACCCCTCCTGCCTCGTAACCAGAACTTTGACATCTGCTGTCAAATATGCTACAAGAATGGGCATTCAGCCTGATCTTGTTATAAACGATGTGATTCACGATATTTTGACCGACCAACTCATTCAAACCCCTCACCTTAGGCATATGTTGCTCAACCTTCCCCTGATAAGAGTGTTACTTCTCCATCTATGTCTGAATGGATTGTGGATTCGGGTGCACTTCAATATGCTACCATAACACGACCAGAGATTGCATTTGATGTAAATAAGGTATTCAATTCATGCACACTCCCACAATGCTCATTGGATGACTGTAAAATGAATTTATGCTATTTAGCTGGTTGTCCAACTCATGCCGAAAAGCACTCTGCAACTACAAGCCTTCTCTGATTCAGATTGGGCTGGTTGTCCCGATGATAGGTGTTCTATATTTGGATATTACATCTTTCTTGGGCCCAAATTTTGTGTCCTGGAGTTCTAAGAAACAACAAACTGTTGCTCGTTCTAATACTGAAGCTGAATACATGAGCATTGCTCTTTCAAGTGCTGAGATCATTTGGGTCACATTTCTTCTTACTAAGCTACAAGCCATATGTCCCTCACCACCTATTCTTTAGTGTGATAATTTGGGAGCTACATTCTTTGCATCCACACCTATGTTCAATGCTCGTACTAAGCACATTGAAATTGATTACCATTTTGTTCGGGAGCAAGTTGTGGCAAAAAAAATCAGTTACGCTTTCTGCCATATGTACAGCAAATTGTTGATGCCCTTACAAAGGCACGTGGTATCCCTCGTTTCATCTCTCTTCGGTCTAAATTAACGGTGTCTGAGTCACCATTAACTTGCGAGGAGGTGTAAAGAGTATCTCCAATGAAGCAGACAAAAAAAATATCTCAACAACCTTCACCAAACTAACAGAAGAATAACCAACTGCCCCATACAAAGGCTTCCACGTGCGCCTCCGTCTCAGCCACACAATTCTTTGATAACAATATTTGTACAAATTGCCTATAGAAAGAAGGCATTATAAATAGAACAAAAAACAGAACAAAATACAAATTAAGTTTTTGATAAACTTCTTCTTCTCGAATACTTCTCTTCTTCTTTCTTTAGTTTCTCTATCAAAGTGTTGCGAAAATGGCCTCGACAGCCAATCAATAGGTCGAATAATTAGAGTCGGTGGACACTAATAGTATATTAGGAGGACATTTTTCTAGTCGGCCGCCAAAATCAATTTATCGTCACCAATCCGATTATTTGGCACCTAAATTAGAGATAATAGCTAAAGCTAATAAAAAAAAGATAAATGTGCTGAAATTTAGAAGATTTTTAAATCAAAAATAAATTTAATATAAAAGATATTTAATAATTTTCTAATTTTTTTATAAATACTAAATAAAAGTTATGCAAAGAATTTTGTAATAGAAATTTTAATAGAAGTCTAGTTATATATATATATATATACACACACATATATACATATATGAGTGAGGCTATGGTGTTCCGCAAAGCACCAAACGTGCTGTACTTCGCATCTATATCTGCGATTTCAAAGTTCAAACGATCAATCCAAACCGTTGAACTTGTTCTTGATATTAAATTCTTCTTGGAGACTGAATTTTATATTTTTTTTGAATTTTTTTAAAGATCAAGTTCAACGGTTTGGATCGGTCATTTGAACTTTGAAATCGCAAATATGAAGGCGAAGTACAGCGTATTTGGTGCTTTGCGGAACACCATAGCCTCACTCATACATATATACTTTACACATGATTTTTTATTCATTACACGTAGGCTTACATCACTCATATGCAAACAAATAAGAAAATAAACTTAAAATCCCCCCCGTAAAAGTAGCTCCTAGCGAGACTTGAAATTCAGACCTCCCCCATGAAGGCCTTTTGCCTCACCACTACACTACATAGGGACAAATTCCAACAAATACTAGGACAAATTTTATGCTATGGAAATGAAAATTTAAATTGTTTCTCTTAGAATGGGATCCTAATGTTAAGTGCTTAGTGTTGAAACATTTTTAACAATTTATAATTGAAACTTTTATACCTTAGTCACTTAGCTAAAATCACAAACAAACAAGTACTAAGAGCAATTGACCAAATCAAATAATAAAGAAGAATTATAATGAAGAGGGAGTAAAAAGCAAAGAGATCAAGAGAACACAAAACACGCAATATAACGTTGTTCGATCTGCAAACAAACTAGGCCTACATCCACGAAACTCTCAGAATCTTCCTTCCGGGACCGATTCCACAAGATAACAAGTGATCTTACAATTGCAGAAACTATCTTTGGTGTTTCTTGTACATGTTTATTTTTTGATATTGTGCTAACTTACACATGTGTGTTTCAGATATCGTGCTATCTTGCACATGTTTGTTTCAGATATCGTCCCACTTGACGATTCTCATGCCAAAACATTTTCGACGTAATGTTTCAAGTGTTTATATTTTTGCAAGTGTTATGATTGGCATTTTCACGTGTTCTATTAGCCTTTCCAGGTGTTTATACTAACCATTTTAATGTTCATATTAGCGTTTCACGCGTTTGACAACAAGTACATATTTATATGATGTGAACTACAATTTTTCGCCGTCGTCTTCATTCGTCGAAGCTAGTAAAAGGCATTTTTTAAATTTAATGGAGGACGCACGCCTCATACTACTCTCATACTCATTCTCAGTTGTCTTTCATCGCTGTCCTCAGATATATCACGTTTTTAAATCTCTCGTCGTTTTTGACAAAACTCTTGTTGGAGACAAGATAAGAAAGATGAAAAACGAGAAAAGAAAAATAATGAGAAAAAGATGTAGTTGGAGGAGAAAGAAATGAGTATTCAAAAATAAAAGAAAACAAAATGTGAATAAGATAAAAGAGAAAAGAAAGAAAGAAAATAAAAGACGAGACTAAAAGATGGAGCTACAGATAATCAAGACTTTATCAATATAAAAATACTATACTTTAGAGTGTACCTTTTTCCTTTGAAAAAAGTTGTCAATTAATCTTTATTTCTTTATGGCGTGTTCGTCTATTTTTACTGTGCATGTGGAATTAATAAAATTCAGTTCAACTGAATTATTTTTTTCCCACAAGCACAGTGATATTCTATACAATTCATGTGCATGTACCTGTGTGTGGGGGAGAAAACGAACACACCCTTAGAGTAGATCCATGCAATGTCTAAATCAAAATCATAACCATCCATATTCTATTTCAATATTGATCAATACTTTGGTTTTTTATATATAAAATATTTTCTTACTTGCGATATTTGTTTTTAAATGTTATATGTGAAATTGTAACTTTTTTGCTCATGAGAATTCGAAATCATAATTTCATTAAATTCATGCTATAGTTAATATTTTGATTTGTAATAATAACATGATAGTCGATATCAAGATATCAATAGTGATATGTACGTGACATTTTCCTTATAATTATTGGGTTCGGCTGCGGTGGATGGTTGATACATAATATAATAAAAAGGCACGGAATCACCGACAGAGAAACAGCTCTTTTTAAATTGTATTGCTGTTGTTTAAGGTCAAGATTAGCAATGAATAATGATCGTGGCCGCCTCTCTTTAATGCGTACCAACAGCCAACAGCCAACAGTTGGTGAAACCGAATCTTCTCTTTTCTTTTTGATATTGGAACTTTGGAAGGAACCGAGTCTTTTACTTCCACGTCAAGCGAGAATTATATTGGTTGTTTATCTTTTCGCAAAATTAAAGCTATATCGTCACTTCAGTTCAGGTCGAGAAAGCTGTTAGTAATACAAGTGGAGATTATGCTTATGCTTATGCTTATGCTTGTCTAATTGTTGGCGACTTGGTTGGCGTGTTGGGGCGGTTTGGAGCAGCTCTTAGATTAGGTTTGCTATTGGGATCAGAGGGAGTAAGTAATTATTGGAGTATATATCTTTTAGTAGTTAATCACATCAATTGAATTTGACAATCAATAGTCAATTGTTAATTTTGTCACAGAAAACACTTATCTGAAGCAATCAAATGCAAGATTAAATTACATTATGACATATCACCTCACATATAAAAAAAAAATGTTTGTTGTAAAACATGACATGGTTATTCACAAATAAGAACCATGTCATGGTTATTCACAAATATAAAATAACTCTCACAAGTCGCAATGTAAGAGTTATTGTTTGTACTCTTAAACACAAGGTACCACACTCCAACTAGCAACCATAAATATAAAATATCCCCAAAGCGAACCAAACTACATCCACCAACAATCCTATGCAAACCCCCATTAATTTTAATTTAATCGAATAAGGTTGATCGAGGGCTTCAATCAGCACTACTAATACTAGACAGTATGACATGACACCAACCGTATACCAAGAGAAGAAGAGATAAATACAACGGAGAAAATAAGAACCAAAAGCGAATCTCAACCAAGCTGAGCACCAAAGAAACCATCATTTCCATCAGGTCAAGTCATTTCTCTCCAATCCTGCAGAAAATCCAACACATATCTCAGTTATGATTGTTGAACTCCGTACGACAAATTCAAATTTTGAATTACGAATCTAAAAAGTTTCAAATTTCCAATTAAAGTAGATTTGTAGCAAGACAAATATAGACAAGGAAAGACATAGTTCGATCCTAACTCTTGAGAACTCGGTACCAGACAAAACAGTCCTTTCACATAAGAAAGGTAACTCCGAGTCCGACAGAAATCACAGAATTTGACCCTTTGACAATAACATACTAAAACGAAATATTTCAATGTCAAACATCAAGGCTTGAAATGCAATTCTGCAAATTCAATCGAAATTAACACTTTTTGTATCTTTTAAAGAAGCCTCTTTACTTTTATCCTGAGGGCACATTTTTTGCTAATCAGAGCATTCTTCATAAGGACCATATTGCAATTTAGTTAAACCTTAAACCTGAGATTAGATCATTACAAGAAAAAAACAAATCATACCTAGACACATGAGCTTCCTTTCGTCCTCACCGGAAACGATATCTCAAAGAATCAAACGATCAACATCTCCAATTTTGTCCCAAAAACACACTATTTACCTAGATCAAAATTAATACTCTAAAAAGCAGCATTAGTCATGGCATATCGGCCACCACCGTGGCGGTTCAGCTCCTCCACCTGAAGTTTGATCTGATCTCGACTCTTCCTTATGAAATCCTCGAAGCGTTGGTTCATCTCATCAGCCCCGACAGATGGCTCTGGTTCTCTGGTACGGCTAGAGGTGGGCACCACCGGCCGTGGTGTCTTCTCCATGATTGCCTTCCACGTCGCATCCAGTGAATCGTCGACGTCAACTTCCTCTTCTTCAACTACTGACGGTTCCTCCGGTTCAGGTTCTACTCGTCTGACAAATTCCCTCTCTGGCACCAGCACTGGTCTCTCATCTCTTCTCATCTCGAGACGAGACGAGGCAGTTGATTTCTCATCAGTTTTCTCTTCCGCCACCCACGATTCGTCGGAGAGATAAACTCTGTTTGAACTATTACGTGAGTTATTCGGAGATATTTCTTTGGAAATCTTCTGCTTCGATATGACCTGTTCCTCCGGTGGGGCCCATTGGAAGCACCCGGGTTCTTCTCTTGAGCTCCCCGGTGGCATCTCTCCAGAGAGATTGGGTTTAAGAACTACTGCCGGCTCTCCAGAAGGGGCCCACTCATCGCCGGCCCTAGTCGGGATAACTCGCAGGATCTCAGGCGATATCTCGCGCAAGAGCTGTTGTTTTGGTTTCACGACTTGGTGATGGTCTTGGTGTGGGGCCCACAGGTTGTCCTGGGATGGTTTGTGATCAGAGAGTTTCCAGATCACGAGGATGATGAAATGGACGGTAATGAAGAGGTAGGGCGGGGCCAACCATGCCGAAATTACGACCCAGATTTGTGGGAGAGCAACGGAGAGGAGGCTGGAGATGTGTGGAGTGGAGAGCTTTGCGAGAACGAATAGAGTGACAGCGGATACAAGGATGAGGCTAATTTTGAGAGCCATTGATGGAGATGCAAGCCCGTTAGATGAGTATCGTCGCGAATTCGCCATTAATGTTTATATACTTTTCTATGATGAAAGAAAGCGCGGATTTAGGCGAGGCACTGGGTTTGAACTTTTAAAGAGAAGACGTGGATAGAGAGAGGAGAGTGAAAGAAAGAGGTAGGTGGAAGCACCCAAGCAGAGTGGATTGGTATATTAATATGACTATATGTGCACTCAACTAATTGTTTCATTTCCGTTTTACTCGATTTATGGCGAGACTTCAGACTTGGGATCCAAAGTTACTGTGCACCGTTGGATGGCAGCTGTTACGCTGAATGAGGGGTAAGGATTAGTTGAGTGCACATGGGTAATGGGTTTGATTTTGATTTTGATTGTCAGGTGGAGATCGTAATAATAGTAGCTGCGACTGTATTTAGTTCGGCTTTTCTCCGTTGCAACGAATTTCAGTGGAAAGGTCAAAAAGCAGATCTAGATCCCTTCAGGCCTTTATGCATGTTGGATGTTGAATGTTGAATGTTGAACGGATGGGGATGGCAAGCATAACTGCGTAAGCGTCGATCCCATTCTTACGCTCACAATGACACCTGTGGCTCGGCGCCTGTCGGCGAGCAAAATTTCGGGGTAACAGAGCAAGTCCGATGCCCTGGACCTGCTGCAAACCAGGTGCATTGACAGGGTCCGAGCAGGTCAGATGCCCCGCGGTGGCAGAATCTGACTACACTCGACAAACTCCTCCCATCTATTCATATTCGAGTTCAATCTGATCTAACCTGACTTGACCTCATATTTTATAAAGTCAAACTAACAAATACTTGATCCGATTCGATCTGACTCGAGACAATTCAAAATCTGACCCGCCCAAGACGACCCGAAATTCGATCAGACCCTCCGATATGACCTGATACCTGAGGCGAACCAAAACTAGGTGACCTGAAACTCGAGCTAACACGACCCGAAATCCGAACTGATCTGATATGATTAAAACTATATGCATGAATTCAAATATTTTATTTGTATTGATACTTTACATTGTCAAGATAAATAATATCTAGTGATATTTAAAATACAATCAAATTTATTTTTTTATTTTTGAAATTCATTTTACTTTAAATAATAATACATTGATAAAAATGCCAAATAATTATTGTCATATAATTTGTTGTTCTAGAAAATAAATCGATTTGATATCGTTCGATCTAATCCAAAACCCAAAAAAGTCGACGCCGTCTAACTGGAAATCCGGCTCAATTTCGTCTGACTCGACTCATTACTCGAAAGTTGTTTGTACTTGACGATATGAAATCCGACTCGATCTCGCCCAACCTTACTCGTGACCCAAAAGTTGTCAGCACTTGTCGATCCAAAAGCCGACCCGACCCGTGACCTAAAAATTTTCGGCAATTGACGACCGAGACCCGACTTGATCTCGTCCGATCCGAATCGTTATCCAAAGTTATCAACACATTATGATTCAAGACCCAACCTAACTCATGACCCGACTTTCGTCGAAAATCAAACTATCTGACCCGATCGACTCGACTCAACCCGATCCAAACATGTCGGACCCGCCCGAGTGCCACCTATGGACCAAAAGGAGCTATTGGATCAGCCACATTTTTTAACTGCACTTTATATATTTATTTAAAATTAGAACAAAAGAAGCAAACGTTGCCGACTTCAATGTTGGAATTGAGACGTCAATTCCAATAAATTAAGTTAAGCTACGTGTTATATGATTACATACATGTCATGTACTGTCACTAATGTTAGGAGGAGTAACAGTAGGAAATTTCGCTAAATGTGATTAATTAATATTCAAGGCATTATACGTATTTCACCAAGATTTTGGGCACAAATGCATATAGAACTTAACTAAATTGATTATAATTATTAATGGACTGATTTTGATCAATTAATGTATATATGGATCTTAGTGTAAACTCAGAAATATTGTTTGAGCCAAACCCAACTTGTTTTGGATCAAAGCCCAAGCAAAACAACACAAAACGAGATCTATTATGACTGCAATACAGTAGAGAAAGATGAGGCAATAAACCTGCCCATCATGGTGACTCGGACCAAGTTGAAGGAAAAACAAGTAAGAGTAACATCGGAAAAAGCAAGAGGGGAGAAACCTGGAAACAATAATGCAGAAAGTATCGATGAGAAACCCTCGATTGATGCAAACGAACTAGCTCACCCTGCCATCTCTCAAAGGATTTGAGGGCAAATGTAGATTTGTAGGGATGAAAGGGAGAGAGAGTGAATAATAGAGTTTTCGAAAAGAGAGATTAGATGCGAGCAACAACTGAACGGCGAGGAGAGAGAGATGGTTAATCTCATGTAATATTTCGAATAACAATAATGAGGTAGAGGAAACAAACGCTTTTCCGGCTATTACATGCCTGCTACCTGGTGCGACGCGACAAACTAAAAAATAACTTCATCGAACGACTGCGGTCAGTTCGAAAAATTATAAAAAATTGGTTATAGTCAATAATGGCAATAATGATAATGTATTTTCAATCTGTTTTAGTCAACAAATGAGTAGACGACAATACAGTGACGGGCAGGTGCCCATGGGCAAAATGTAACATTTTACAGTTCGGTCCAGTCAATCAAGATCAGTGCGTGTACCTATGCAAAACTATAAAGCTAACACTATTTTTGCACTAACCATGACAAATCCAAACACACCCATAATATGTGAGGTTATGGTAATATGCATAGAACACATTTTTTCCTCTGCGGTTATGCATGTCTAATTTCCTATATAAATTGAGATTTAAGTTGCTCAATACATTCTTCATATCAACATTTGGTAGGAAATCAAATTTTGTGATTATTAAAACTATCTTGCTATTTTTAAATATTTTTAAAAACAGTACAGAAAATAACACTTTTTAATATTAAATTTGGATTTTTTTTAAAAATATTTCAAAAATAACAAAAAAGTTCCAAAAATCATGAAAGATTTAATTTCCTAAAAGATGTTGATATGAAGAATTTATTGAGCAACATAAATCTAAATTTATTGAATAAATGTATACCCGCATAAGACAGAAGAGATGTCCTATGCATATTATCATAACCTTGCTCTCTGTAATATACTAAGCCACATTTTGCAAAACCAAGCTAAAAGCCATATAATAAAAATACGATATCAGTTCCTACAAAAATATAGATACATTAGATGCAGACAAATAAAAGAAAAATTCATGTTTTCTTCCTTGAAACTTTCTCAAAAAGTTCAAATTGTTTCCGACTTCCACCGACACAAAATTGATATTTAGGCATTCCCATAAAACCGAGTTGTCTCCAACATTCAGTTACACCCAATCTATCTTTGAATTCACCCAATCAATCATTGAATCATGGGGGAAAATTAGTTGGTGCTTATCTTCCTCTCAGAAATAAAACCAAATTTGACCTTAGAACTGGGTTGACACAATTATTGAGCGATCAACCTTGTCCTTCCAAAAGCTTTAGGACTAATTTCGTTTTTATTTGTAAATTTTAAGAACAAACCGGTGCAAAATTGAAATTTATGGAATTTGGCCCTTTTAAAAAAAAAGAAAAGATGGAGTAAAAACTGAATTCACCAAAAAAGAAACTGACATCCAAAATTACTTCACAACGGGTCATTTCCTAGGTTCTCTTGGGGGACTTGACCTGTTACTTGTACTTGGATCCAATTGAGCACCAACATTGGCACCTCTTCCTCTGCCCTTGTGAGGTCTTGACTCCATTTTATTTCAAGAAGTACCACCTATCCTAGACTCTTTCTTTCATTTTGGTCCTCTGGAGTTGGACTGATGTAATTGTTGGAATATGAGAGCATCTCTTTGTACTAACGGCTGATTATTTTCTTCGAGAGCCACTAAGGATTCTACAACCTGTTATTGAGGAAAAATGTCACTGCTTTGATCTTTGATGCTATTCTCAACTAAAACATTTGTTTTCCTCTGTGAAATTATCCAATAATAAGCAATACTTTCAGTGTGTAAAAATGTTGGCCCTCTCACTGCAGGACATATGGATACTGAAGATACTATTTAAAGTCACAAGGATATCTGTTAATATTAAAGCTTCGATAGAGATCTTAACTAGCTGCAAATGATTGATTGAACAACAATATCAACAAAATTAAAACATTATACAAACTTGGGATGACAACCAATAACAATTTTTTTAGGCAAAACCAGAGGTAAAGATTATACTATGATAGAGAAAAGAGGACAAAAAATATATTTTTGTTCACTTATTTTTTCTCATGTGTGAGAGGAGTGCTAACTATGGACAATGACTTTAATTTTCTCCACACTAAGGGCTTCCGAGCGTTTTAGGGTACTATTTATCATGTTTGTAATTCATTTAATATTATTTTACTTTTTTATTTTTCTCTAATTCTTCTAACCTTTCTTATCATTTAGTAGAGATAGCTAGTAGTTGGCTTATCAATATCTCTAGATTACTAGCTTTGTATATGGTCCCCATCAATGCCCATTCAAGAAAAAAGTAGGATAAAATTAAAGACAAACAGTACCAGTAATTGTTCGTCATCAGAGTCGGCCATCTGCTCACGTTGAAACTCGACATGCTCGTTGTCATCCCCACCATCATCAGAGTCACTCAACTCCTCTTGCTCCGAGTCACTCAACTCCTCTTGCTCCATCACTATTCCCTGGATTGAGTCCTCGTTTATCATCAGGGCCCCAATTTGCTGGTGGGCGCTGCCATTTTGATCATCTGCCATTGAGAAAGTAACTAGAAACTTTTAGAAACTGAGAGAGAGTAAGCAAAGAAAAAAGAAAACAGAGCAATAGGCCATCTCAGTACTGTCAAGATACTGCATTTTCTTTTTCTTTTCCTCTTTTATTTCTTGACAGTAACTCTAATTAATGTTCTATGATTGGAAACTACTATTTGGATTTTCTGAATCAGTACAACTAAATTCTCTATTAATTAAATTAGAAATGACATAAATCAACATCTACAACCATCTGAAAATGAAAGAGGTCAGAATGATTCTCAGTTGCTGCATTCATGTCTTCTATACATCATAACTATTTTCTTTCTCCATTTCACTTCTTATTTTGTTCCTCAAACAATTTGTTTGACACATACCAACGGATCAGATAGTGCGCAACACCTAGTTTTTCATTACCTTTTAGAGAATGGCACATTAAGCTACTTGGAACTTCTCAGTTTCAAAGAAACTAACACCAAATCTAAGCTTCAAGTGAAACTTCTAAAAATAATAAAACCAAAATGAAAGAATAAATTTCAATCAACATGAGTACTTTGTTCCACTCTCCTTTGTGCAAGAGGTGTGCCCACATTTGCATCAACACTCTCAATCAGTGTGTTATTGCTGGCCCCACAAGGAGAAGAATAAAGCCTTATATTGAAGTCAAGATTATTGTGTACCATCTGACGATCCACGCAACAATTCGTCTGACTATCAAGCCCCTCATCAGTATTAATTCTTTGCAAAAGGGGATGAAAAGCAAGAGTAACAGAATCCCCATATTTCTCTTTACAAAATCCATGATAGCCAAACTTGGAGAAGTGTCGTTAATTGGACGGGCCACAATAGGTCGATATAAGCTTAATTACTGGTCTGTAGTCATCTGGAACAGCAACAGATGCAATTGGAAGTCGGCCTCAGTTTGGGAATTGCTATTCTGGGTATTGTCTGGGAACAATTGGAGTTGTTTGGAGGTTTCTACTTTGCTTGTACTGGTATCTTTAGTAGCAGGAGGTTGACTTGTATTAATTCGAGCCCGAGAGATAACTCGTACTGAAGAGGACATGTTAACAGGTGGCAAACTAGGTGCCAATTTAACAACCTTATAACCCTTCTTCCTTCGATTTGGCAGGGGAAGATAGGTGCTTGAGGAATAAGGCTTGGATAATATGGAATTAAGAGGTGCTAACTGCTAACGATTGGTTGGAATTGTTGGGGTTAGAAATCGAGTGTCCAATTCCTTGTAGTGTACTGCTGGTGGTGGGTCTTTCCTGTGCTCTGAGTCTGCCAAGAATGCCTCATGAACATAAGCTTCTTTTTCGTAAGCATTATTACCATTCTCGCATTCTCCATTGAAACCTTCATCCATCTCATTTTCTTGAAATATACATTAGATTGTCCAAATCAACTGACCCTCTACCTCTAGGGAACAAGAATAGAAATCTCTGGTTATTTCCAACTCTTGTTCTAGAACTTTGTTCTTTTTATGATTATTCCAAGTACCATTTTGAATACTCTAAACCAGAAATTAAAAAGAAATCTACAGAGAGAAACACCTATTAGAACAAAATAGTAAGTACCCAATTAAATAAAACAGTAATTAAAAAAAGAACAAGGAACCTCTTCCGTATTCACATCTTTTGAATCAGCCATAAGAGCTCTATTTCTCCTGCGTTTTGCTTCATACTTTCTTCTTTTCTCCCTAGTAACTTCATTTTTTGCATATGATTTCTGGGCGCCCATTGCAACTCTCCACTGACGAGGCAGCAGAGAGGGGTCTCTGTGTGGGACCACCAGCTTCCACACCAATGACCAATCATTTTTATAGAACCTAAGACCCTGAATAAAGGAAAACTTTCTAGATTTTAAACTTCAAAAACAACAGGTTCTAGAGTACGAATTTAGGGGAAGGTGTACCTCTTGAATTTGTTTTATTTCATCTGGCCCTAAAGGAGAGGTTTTCATGTGCCGCACAACCTACATAAATTTATATCTTATTAGTCAAAATGTTTCCTGACTGGACATAAAAAAAACTAGGATTCACATAAAATATTACTCTTTTTTGTTGTTGAAGGCATTGTACCTTGATGGGATTATTATGTGGAGCTTTTGAAGAGCTACAGTTTTTTTCCTTACAAATATGTAGAGAAGTAAAAGTACAAACAAGACCAATCAAATCACTTAATACTAGAAAAGAATACCCATGAGATATATACCCATGAACCAATCAAATTACTCCATTTTCTCAAAATACAAAAGAAAATAAAAACGAATAATCACCTGATGCTTGGATTTACATGGAAGATAATGTTTTTGTATTGCCTCCCAATCATTGTTATAGTCCATCAAACCCATTGCTAACAATCTAAATGGAATGAAAAAAAATACATATGTAATTTCAGACTTGAAGATTAGAAAGGTGAATTGTGATTAATTTCTAATTACCTGTCTTCAGCATCAGTGAACAACACACGGTTGGCAACAGCTGCCACAGAGGGCTTATGTGGCAGCATGTTCAAATTAAAAGGTGAATAAAACTACTTTGCAAGCTTGGCTATATCAGCAGGTACTAACACAATTGTTTGTTTCGTAGAGTCTTCCACAAGGGTTGCAGCCAGTGTTTTCTTAGGTTGTGGATGTCCTCGTTACCATTCATAAATGAAGTACTCTGATCAGAATCAATCATAAATTAAGTAGTCTTACATGAAGCACTTAGATTTATATCTATGCTTCTTCGTTGTGTTTTAATGAATGGTTACAACACTTAAAAGAAGTACTCGGAAAAGAAACTCTTTTTGTAGTAAAAAAATGATGCTTTGTAGAATGTTCTTGAAATGTTACCACTCATAAATGAAGCACTATGATCATAAACACTTCATATTAGGATATCATACTTTGTGGTGTTTTCTTTAATGATTATAACTCATAAATGAAGTACTCAGAGAAGAAACACTTCTCGCAGTAGGATAAGATGATTTAAGATGCTTTGATTAGAAACACATTTCATAGAAGCATAAATGCATTGTGGTGTGTTCTTGATAGGTTACCAACCATAAATGAAGTAGTCTAATTAGAAATACTTCTCAGAGATGTATAAGTGCTTTGTGGTGTTTTCTTGAACGGTTATCACCCATAAATGATGTACTTTGATTAGAAACACATCTCATAGAAACATAAATGCATTGTGGTGCTTTCTTGAATGGTAACCCATAAATGAAGTACTTTGATTAGAAACAGTTCTCATAGAAGCATAAATGCTTTGTGTTGTTTTCTTGATTGGTTATCACCCATAAATGAAGTACTTTGATGAGAAACAGTTCCCATAGAAGCATAAATGCTTTGTGGTGTTTTCTTGAAAGGTTATCACCCACAAATGAAATACTATGATTAGAAACACTTCTCATAGAAGCATAAATGCTTTGTGGTGTGTTCTTGATTGGTTACCACCCACAAATGAGGTACTCTGATTAGAAACACTTCTCATAGAAATGGAAGTGCATTGTGGTGTGTTCTTGATAGGTTACCACCCATAAATGAAGTACTCTGATTAGAAACACTTCACATTGAAGTGTAAGTGCTTTGTGGTGTTTTCTTGAATAGTTATCACCCATAAATGAAGTACTTTGATTAGAAACACTTTTAAAAGAAACATGAATGCATTGTGGTGATTTCTTAATTGGTTACCTACCATAAATATAGTACTCTGATTAGAAACACTTCTCATAGAAGTATAAGTGCTTTGTGGTGTTTTCTTGATTGGTTACCACCCACAAATGAAGTACTCTGATTAGAAAAACTTCTCCTAGAAGCATAAGTGCTTTTTGGTTTTCTTGAATGGTTATCATCCATAAATGAGGTACTCTGATTAGAAACACTTCTCATAGAAATGGAAGTACTTTGTGGTGCTTTCTTGAATGGTTATCACCCATATATGAAGTACTTTGATTAGAAACAGTTCTCATAGAAGCATAAATGCTTTGTGGTGTTTTCTTGAATGGTTATCACCCATAAATGAAATACTTTGATTAGAAACACTTCTCATAGAAGCATAAATGCTTTGTGGTGTGTTCTTGATTGGTTACCACCCACAAATGAAGTACTCTGATTAGAAATACTTCTCAGAGATGTATAAGTGATTTGTGGTGTTTTCTTGAATGGTTATCACCCATAACTGAAGTACTTTGATTAGAATTACTTCAAATAGAAGCATAAATGTTTTGTGGTATTTTCTTGAATGGTTACCACTCATAAATGAAGTATTCTGATTAGAAACATTTCACATAGAAGTGTAAGTGCTTTGTGGTGTTTTCTTGAGGATAAGATGATTTGTGGTGTTTTCTTTAATGGTTACCACCCAAAAATGAAATACTCTGTTCATAAACACTTCTCGTAGAAACATAAGTGCTTTGTGGTGTTTTCTTGAATGGTTACCACACAAAAATGAAGTACTCTGATTAGAAACACTTCTCATAGGAGTGTCAGTGTTTTGTGGTGTTTTCTTGAATGGTTATCACCCATAAATGAAGGACTTTGATTAGAAACACTTCTAATAGAAGCATAAATGTTTTGTGGTGTTTTCTTGATTGGTTACCACCCATAAATGAAGTACTCTGATTAGAAACACTTCTCATAGAAGTGTAAGTGCTTTGTGGTATTTTTCATGAATGGTTATCAACCATAAATGAAGTACTTTGATTAGAAACACATTTCATAGAAGCATAAATGCATTGTGGTGTGTTCTTGTTAGGTTACCACCCATAAATGTAGTAGTCTAATTAGAAATACTTCTCAGAGATGTATAAGTGCTTTGTGGTGTTTCCTTGAACGGTTATCACCCATAAATGATGTATTTTGATTAGAAACACATCTCATAGAAGCATAAATGCATTGTGGTGTGTTCTTGATAGGTTACCACCCATAAATGAAGTACTTTGATTAGAACAGTTCTCATAGAAGCGTAAATGCTTTGTGGTGTTTTCTTGATTGGTTATCACCCATAAATGAAGTACTTTGATGAGAAACAGTTCTCATAGAAGCATAAATGCTTTGTGGTGTTTTCTTGAATAGTTATCACCCATAAATGAAGTACTTTGATTAGAAACACTTCTAATAGAAGAATGAATGCATTGTGGTGATTTTTTAATAGGTTACCTACCATAAATGTAGTACTCTGATTAGAAACACTTCTCATAGAAGTATAAGTGCTTTGTGGTGTTTTCTTGATTGGTTACCACCCACAAATGAAGTACTCTGATTTGAAATACTTCTCCTAGAAGCATAAGTGCTTTTTGGTTTTTCTTGAATGGTTATCATCCATAAATGAGGTACTTTGATTAGAAACAGTTCTCATAGAAGCATAAATGCTTTGTGGTGTTTTCTTGAATGGTTATCACCCATAAATGAAATACTTTGATTAGAAACACTTCTCATAGAAGCATAAATGCTTTGTGGTGTGTTCTTGATTGGTTACCACCCACAAATGAAGTACTCTGATTAGAAATACTTCTCAGAGATGTATAAGTGATTTGTTGTGTTTTCTTGAATGGTTATCACCCATAACTGAAGTACTTTGATTAGAATTACTTCAAATAGAAGCATAAATGTTTTGTGATATTTTCTTGATTTGTTACCACCCATAAATGAAGTACTCTGATTAGAAATATTTCACATAGAAGTGTAAGTGCTTTGTAGTGTTTTTTTTGAGGATAAGATGATTTGTGGTGTTTTCTTTAATGGTTACCACCCAAAAATGAAATACTCTGTTCAGAAACACTTCTCGTAGAAACATAAGTGGTTTGTGGTGTTTTCTTGAATGGTTACCACCCAAAAATGAAGTACTCTGATTAGAAACACTTCTCATAGGAGTGTCAGTGTTTTGTGGTGTTTTCTTGAATGGTTATCACCCATAAATGAAGTACTTTGATTAGAAACACTTCTAATAGAGGCATAAATGCTTTGTGGTGTTTTCTTGATTGGTTACCACCCATAAATGAAGTATTCTGATTAGAAACAATTCTCATAGAAGTGTAAGTGCTTTGTGGTATTTTTCATGAATGTTTATCACCCATAAATGAAGTACTTTGATTAGAAACACATTTCATAGAAGCATAAATGCATGGTGGTGTGTTCTTGATAGGTTACCACCCATAAATGAAGTAGTCTAATTTGAAATACTTCTCAGAGATGTATAAGTGCTTTGTGGTGTTTTCTTGAACGGTTATCACCCATAAATGATGTACTTTGATTAGAAACACATCTCATAGAAGCATAAATGCATTGTGGTGTGTTCTTGATAGGTTACAACCCATAAATGAAGTACTCTGATTAGAAACACTTCACATTGAAGTGTAAGTGCTTTGTGGTGTTTTCTTGAATAGTTATCACCCATAAATGAAGTACTTTGATTAGAAACACTTCTAATAGAAGCATGAATGCATCGTGGTGATGTCTTGATTGGTTACCAACCATAAATGTAGTACTCTGATTAGAAACATTTCTCTAAGAAGCATAAGTGCTTTGTGGTGTTTTCTTTATTGGTTATCACCCATAAATGAGGTACTGTGATTAGAAACACTTCTCATAGAAATGGAAGTGCTTTGTGGTGCTTTCTTGAATGGTTATAACCCATAAATGAAGTACTTTGATTAGAAACACTTCTCATACAAGCACAAATGCTTTGTGGTGTGTTCTTGATTGGTTACCACCCATAAATGAAGTACTCTGATTAAAAACACTTCTCAGAGATGTTTAAGTGATTTGTGGTGTTTTCTTGAATGGTTATCACCCATAAATGAAGTACTTTGATTAGAATTACTTCAAATAGAAGCATAATTGCTTTGTGGTGTTTTCTTGGTTGGTTACCACCCATAAATGAAGTACTCCGATTAGAAATAGTTCACATAGAAGTGTAAGCGCTTTGTGGTGTTTTCTTGAAGATAAGATGATTTCTGGTATTTTCTTGATTGGTTACCACCCATAAATGAAGTACTTTGATTAGAAACATTTCACATAGAAGTGTAAGTGCTTTGTGGTATTTTCTTGAGGATAAGATGATTTGTGGCGTTTTCTTGATTGGTTACCACCCATAAATGAAGTAATCTGATTAGAAACACTTCTCATAGGAGTGTAAGTGCATTGTGGTGTTTTCTTGATTGGTTACTACCCATAAATTAAGTACTCTGATTAGAAACACTTCTCATAAAAGTGTAAGTGCTTTGTGGTGTTTTCTTGAATGGTTATCACCCTTAAATGAAGAACTTTGATTAGAAAACTTCTCAAAGAAATGTAAGTGCTTTGTGGTGTTTTCTTGAGGATAAGACGATTTCTGATGTTTTCTTTAATGGTTACCACCCTAAAATGAAATACTCTGTTCAGAAACACTTCTCGTAGAAGCATAAGTGCTTTGTGTTGTTTTCTTGACTGGCTACCACCCATAAATAAAGTAATCTGATTAGAAACACTTCTTATAGGAGTGTAAGTGCTTTGTGGTGTTTTCTTGATTGGTTACCACCCATAAATGAAGTACTCTGATTTGAAATACATCTCAGAGATGTATAAGTGATTTGTGGTGTTTTCTTGAATGGTTATCACCCATAAATGAAGTACTTTGATTAGAATTACTTCAAATAGAAGCATAAATGCTTTGTGGTGTTTTCTTGGTTGGTTACATCCATAAATGAAGTACTCTGATTAGAAACAGTTCACATAGAAGTGTAAGCGCTTTGTGGTGTTTTCTTGAAGATAAGATCATTTCTGGTATTTTCTTGATTGGTTACCACCCATAAATGAAGTACTCTGATTAGAAACATTTAACATAGAAGTGTAAGTGCTTTGTGGCGTTTTCTTGATTGGTTACCACCCATAAATGAAGTAATCAGATTAGAAACACTTCTCATAGGAGTGTAAGTGCATTGTGGTGTTTTCTTGATTGGTTACTACCCATAAATGAAGTACTCTGATTAGAAACACTTCTCATAGAAGTGTAAGTGCTTTGTGGTGTTTTCTTGAATTGTTATCACCCTTAAATGAAGAACTTTGATTAGAAAACTTCTCAAAGAAATGTAAGTGATTTGTGGTGCTTTCTTGAATGGTTATCACCCATAAATGAAGTACTTTGATTAGAAACAGTTCCCATAGAAGCATAATTGCTTTGTGGTATTTTCTTGAATGGTTATCACCCATAAATGAAGTACGTTGATTAGAAACACTTCTTATAGAAGCATAAATGCTTTGTGGTGTGTTCTTGATTGATTACCACCCATAAATGAAGTACTCTGATTCGAAACATTTCTCAGAGATGTATAAGTGATTTGTGGTGTTTTCTTGAATGGTTATCACCCATAAATGAAGTACTTTGATTATAATTACTTCAAATGGAAGCATAAGTGCTTTGTGGTGTTTTTTTGAGGATAAAATGATTTGTGGTGTTTTCTTGAATGGTTACAACCCAAAAATGAAATACTCTGTTCAGAAACACTTCTCGTAGAAGCATAAGTGCTTTGTGGTGTTTTCTTGAATGGTTAGCACCCATAAATGAAGTACTCTGATTAGAAACACTTCTCATAGAAGTATAAGTGCTTTGTGGTGTGTTCTTGATTGGTTGCCACCCATAAATGAAGTACTCTAGTTAGAAATACGTCTCATAGGAGTGTAAGTGCTTTGTGGTGTTTTCTTGAATGGTTATCACCCATAAATGAAGTACTTTGATTAAAAATACATCTCATAGAAGCATAAATGCATTGTGGTGTTTTCTTGATTGGTGACCACCTATAAATGAAGTACTCTGATTAGAAACACTTCTCATAGATGCATAAGTGCTTTGTGGTGTTTTCTTGAATGGTTATCACCAATAAATGAAGTACTTTGATTAGAATTACTTCAAATAGAAGCATAATTGCTTTGTGGTGTTTTCTTGATTGGTTACCACCCATAAATGAAGTACTCTGATTAGAAACACTTCACATAGAAGTGTAAGTGCTTTGTGGTGTTTTCTTGAGGATAAGATGATTTGTGGTGTTTTTTTGATCGGTTACCACCCAAAAATGAAATACTCTGTTCAGAAACACTTCTCGTAGAAGCATAAGTTCTTTGTGGTGTTTTCTTGAATGGTTACCACCCATAAATGAAGTACTCTGATTAGAAATACTTCTCAGAGATGTATAAGTGATTTGTGGTGTTTTCTTGAATGGTTATCACCCATAAAAGTACTTTGATTAGAATTACTTCAAATAGAGGCATAAATGTTTTGTGGTGTTTTCCTGATTGGTTACCACCCTTAAATGGAGTACTCTGATTAGAAACACTTCACATAGAAGTGTAAGTGCTTTGTGGTGTTTTCTTGAGGATCAGATGATTTCTGGTGTTTTCTTTAATGGTTACCACCCTAAAATGAAATACTCTGTTCAGAAACACTTCTCGTAGAAGCATAAGTGCTTTGTGGTGTTTTCTTGAATGGCTACCACCCATAAATGAAGTAATCTGATTAGAAACACTTCTCATAGGAGTGTAAGTGCATTGTGGTGTTTTCTTGATTGGTTACCACCCATAAATGAAGTACTCTAATTAGAAACACTTCTCATAGAAGTGTAAGTGTTTTGTGGTGTTTTCTTGAATGATTATCACCCTTAAATGAAGAACTTTGATTAGAAACATTTCTAATTGAAGCATGAATGCATTGTGGTGATTTCTTGATTGGTTACCAACCATAAATGTAGTACTCTGATTAGAAATACGTTTCATAGGAGTGTAAGTGCTTTGTGGTGTTTTCTAGATTGGTTATCACCCATAAATGAAGTACTTTGATTAGAAATACATCAAATAGAAACATAAATGCATTGTGGTGTTTTCTTGATTGGTGACCACCATAAATGAAGTACTCTGATTAGAAACACTTGTCATAGAAGCATAAGTGCTTTGTGGTGTTTTCTTGAATGGTTATCACCCATAAATGAGGACCTCTGATTAAAAACACTTCTCATAGAAATGTAAGTGCTTTGTGGTGGTTTCTTGAATGGTTATCACCTATAAATGAATTACGTTGATTAGAAACACTTCTCATAGAAGCATAAATGCTTTGTGGGGTGTTCTTGATTGATTACCACCCATAAATGAAGTACTCTGATTAAATACACTTCTCAGAGATGTATAAGTGATTTGTGGTGTTTTCTTGAATGATTATCACCCATAAATTAAGTACTTTGATTATAATTATTTCAAATAGAAGCACAAATGCTTTATGGTGTTTTCTTAAGGATAAGATGATTTGTGGTGCTTTCTTGTATGGTTACCACCCAAAAATGAAATACTATGTTCAGAAACACTTCTCGTAGAAACATAAGTGCTTTGTGGTGTTTTCTTGAATGGTTACCACCCATAAGTGAAGTACTCTGATTAGAAACACTTCTCCTAGGAGTGTAAGTGCTTAGTGGTATTTTCTTGATTGGCTACCACCCATAATTGAAGTACTCTGATTAAAATACTTCTCAGAGATGTATAAGTGATTTGTGGTGTTTTCTTGAATGGTTATCACCCATAAATGAAGTACTTTGATTAGAAAACTTCACATAGAAGTGTAAGTGCATTGTGGTGTTTTCTTGAGGATAAGATGATTTCTGGTGTTTTCTTTAATGGTTACCACCCTAAAATGAAATACTCTGTTCAGAAACACTTCTCATAGAAGCATAAGTGCTTTGTGGTGTTTTCTTGAATGACTACCACCCATAAATGAAGTAATCTGATTAGAAACACTTCTCATAGGAGTGTAAGTGCATTGTGGTATTTTCTTGATTGGTTACCACCCATAAATGAAGTACTCTGATTAGAAACACTTCTCATAGAAGTGTAAGTGCTTTGTGGTGTTTTCTTGAATGATTATCACCCATAATTGACGAACTTTGATTAGAAACATTTCAAATTGAAGCATTAATGCATTGTGGTGATTTCTTGATTGGTTACCAACCATAAATGTAGTACTCTGATTAGAAACACTTCTCATAGAAGTATAAGTTCTTTGTGGTGTTTTCTTGATTGGTTACCACCATAAATGAAGTACTCTGATTAGAAACACTTCTCATAGAAGTATTAGTGCTTAGTGGTGTTTTCTTGATTGGTTACCATCCATAAATGAAGTACTCTGATTTGAAACACTTATTACAGTAGTATAAGTGCTTTGTGGTGTTTTCTTGATTGGTTACTACCCATAAATGAAGTAGTCTAATTAGATATACCTCTCAGAGATGTATAAGTGCTTTGTGGTGTTTTCTTGAATGGTTATCACCCATAAATAAAGTACTCTGATTAGAAATACTTCTAATACAAGCATAAATGCTTAGTGGTGTTTTCTTGATTGGTTACCACCCATAAATGAAGTACTCTGATTAGAAACACTTCTCATAGAAGCATAAGTGCTTTGTGGTGTTTTCTTGAATGGTATTCACCCATAAATGAGGTACTCTGATTAGAAACACTTCTCATAGAAATGTAAGTGCTTTGTGGTGCTTTCTTGATTGATTATCACCCATAAATGAAGTACTTTCATTAGAAACAGTTCTCATAGAAGCATAAATGCTTTGTGGTGTTTTCTTTAATGGTTATCACCCATAAATGAAGTACGTTGATTAGAAACACTTCTCATAGAAGCATAAATGCTTTCTGGTGTGTTCTTGATTGGTTACCACCCATAAATGAAATACTCTGATTAAAAACACTTCTCATAGAAGTATTAGTGCTTTGTCGTGTTTTCTTTATTGGTTACCACCCATAAATGAAGTACTCTGATTAGAAACACTTGGCATAGAAGTGTAAGTGCTTTGTGGTGTTTTCTTCAGGATAAGATGATTTGTGGTGTTTTCTTTAATGGTTACCACCCTAAAATGAAATACTCTGTTCAGAAACACTTCTCGTAGAAGCATAAGTGCTTTGTGGTGTTTTCTTGAATGGTTACCACCCATAAATGAAGTACTCTTATTAAAAACACTTCTCATAGGAGTGTAAGTACTTTGTAGTGTTTTCTTGATTGGTTACCACCCATAAATGAAGTACTCTGATTAGAAATACTTCTCATAGAAGTGTAAGTGCTTTGCGGTGTTTTCTTGAATGGTTTTCACCCATAAATGACGAACTTTGATTAGAAACATTTCTAATTGAAGCATGAATGCATTGTGGTGATTTCTTGATTGGTTACCAACCATAAATGTAGTACTCTGATTAGAAATACTTCTCATAGAAGTATAAGTGCTTTGTGGTGTGTTCTTGATTGGTTACCACCCACAAATGAAGTACTCTGATGAGAAATACGTCTTATAGGAGTGTAAGTGCTTTGTGGTGTTTTCTTGAATGGTTATCACCCATAAATGAAGTACTTTAATCAGAAACACTTCTAATAGAAGCATGAATGCATTGTGCAGATTTGTTGATTGGTTACCACCTATAAATATAGTACTCTCATTAGAAACACTTCTCATAGAAGTATTAGTGCTTAGTGGTGTTTTCTTGATTGGTTATCATCCAGAAATAAAGTACTCTGATTTGATACACTTATTACAGTAGTATAAGTGCTTTGTGGTGTTTTCTTGATTGGTTACTACCCATAAATTAAGTAGTCTAATTAGAAATACTTCTCAGAGATGTATAAGTGCTTTGTGGTGTTTTCTTGAATGGTTATCACCCATAAATGTACTTTGATTAGAATCACTTCTAATACAAGCATAAATGCTTAGTGGTGTTTTCTTGATTGGTTGCCACCCATAAATGAAGTACTCTGATTAAAAACACTTCTGATAGAAGTGTAAGTGCTTTGTGGTGTTTTCTTGAGGATAAGATGATTTGTGTTGTTTTGTTTAATGGTTACCACCCATAAATGAAGTACTCTTATTAGAAACACTTCTCATAGGAGTGTAAGTGCTTTGTGGTGTTTTCTTGATTGGTTACCACCCATAATTGAATTACTCTGATTAGAAACACTTCTCATAGAAGTGTAAGTGTTTTGTGTGTTTTCTTGCATGATTATCACCCATAAATGACGAACTTTGATTAGAAACATTTCTAATTGAAGCATGAATGCATTGTGGTGATTTCTTGATTGGTTACCAACCATAAATATAGTACTCTGATTAGAAACACTTCTCATAGAAGTATAAGTGCTTTGTGGTGTGTTCTTGATTGGTTACCACCCATAAATGAAGTACTCTGATTAGAATTACGTCTCATAGAAGTATTAGTGCTTTGTGGTGTTTTCTTGAATGGTTATCACCCATAAATGAAGTACTTTGATCAGAAACACTTCTAATAGAAGCATGAATGCATCGTGAAGATTTCTTGATTGGTTAGCACCTATAAATATAGTACTCTGATTAGAAAGATTTCACATATAAGTATAAGTGCTTTGTGGTGTTTTCTTCATTGGTTACCACCCATAAATGAAGTACTTTGATTTGAAACACTTCTTACAGTAGTATTAGTGCTTTGTGGTGTTTTCTTGAAAGATTATCACCCATAAATGACGATCTTTGATTAGAATCATTTCTAATTGAAGCATGAATGCATTGTGGTGATTTCTTGATTGGTTACCAACCATAAATGTAGTACTTTGATTAGAAATACGTCTCATAGAAGTATTAGTGCTCTGTGGTGTTTTCTTGAATGGTTATCACCCATAAATGAAGTACTTTGATCAGAAACACTTCTAATAGAAGCATGAATGCATTGAGGAGATTTCTTGATTGGTTACCACCTATAAATATAGTATCTTATTAGAAAGACTTCACATATAAGTATAAGTGCTTTGTGGTGTTTTCTTGATTGGTTACCACCATAAATGAAGTACTCTGATTAGAAACACTTCTCATAGAAGTATTTGTGCATAGTGGTGTTTTCTTGATTGGTTACCACCCATAAATGAAGTACTCTGATTTGAAACACTTATTACAGTAGTATAAGTGCTTTGTGGTGTTTTCTTGATTTGTTACTACCCATAAATGAAGTAGTCTAATTAGAAATACTACTCAGAGATGTATAAGTGCTTTGTGGTGTTTTCTTGAATGGTTATCACCCATAAAATGTACTTTGATTAGAATCACTTCTAATACAAGCATAAATGCTTAGTGGTGTTTTCTTGATTGGTTGGTTGACACCCATAAATGAAGTACTTTGATTAGAAACACATCTCATAGAAGCATAAATGCATTGTGGTGTGTTCTTGATAGGTTACCACCCATAAATGAAGTACTCTGATTAGAAACACTTCTCATAGAAGCATAAGTGCTTTGTGGTGCTTTCTTCAATGGTTATCACCCATAAGTGAAGTACTTTCATTAGAAACAGTTCTCATAGAAGCATAAATGATTTGTGGTGTTTTCTTTAATGGTTATCACCCATAAATGAAGTACGTTAATTAGAAACACTTCTCATAGATGCATAAATGCTTTGTGGTGTGTTCTTGATTGGTTACCATCCATAAATGAAGTACTCTGATTAAAAACAGTTCTCATAGAAGTATTAGTGCTTAGTGGTGTTTTCTTGATTGGTCACCTTCCATAAATGAAGTACTCTGATTAGAAACACTTCTCGTGGAGATGTAAGTGCTTTGTGGTGCTTTCTTGAATGGTTATCACCCATAAATAAAGATCTCTGATTAGAAACACTTCTAATAGAAGCATAAATGCTTAGTGGTGTTTTCTTGATTGATTACCACCCATAAATGAAGTACTCTGATTAAAAACACTTCTCATAGAAGTGTAAGTGCTTTGTGGTGTTTTCTTCAATGGTTATCAACCATAAATGAAGTACTCTGATTAGAAATACTTCTCAGAGATGTATAAGTGATTTGTGGTGTTTTCTTAAATGGTTATCACCCATAAATAAAGTACTTTGATTAGAATTACTTCAAATAGAAGCATTAATGCCTTGTGGTGTTTTCTTGATTGGTTACCACCCATAAATGAAGTACTCTGATTAGAAACACTTCACGTAGAAGTGTAAGTGCTTTGTGGCGTTTTCTTGAGTAGTTACTACCCATAAATGAAGTAGTCTAATTAGAAATACTTCTCAGATATGTATAAGTGCTTTGTGTTGTTTTTTTGAATGGTTATCGCTCATAAATGATGTACTTTGATTAGAAACACTTCTAATAGAAGCATTAATGCTTAGTGGTGTTTTCTTGATTGGTTACCACGCATAAAAGAAGTACTATGATTAAAAACACTTCTCATAGAAGTATAAGTGCTTTGTGGTGTTTTCTTGAATGGTTATCACCCATAAATGAAGTACTTTGATTAGAAACAGTTCTCATAGAAGCATAACTGCATCGTGGTGAGTTCCTGATAGGTTACCACCCATAAATGAAGTACTCTGATTAGAACCACTTTTCATAGAAGTATTAGTGCTTAGTGGTGTTTTCTTGATTGGTTACGGCCCATAAATGAAGTACTTAGATTAGAAATACTTCTCATAGAAATGTAAGTGCTTTGTGGTTCTTTCTTGAATGGTTTTTACCCATAAATGATGTACTTTGATTAAAAATACTTATCATAGAAGTATAAGTGCTTTGTGGTGTTTTCTTGAATGGTTATCATCCATAAATGATGTACTTTGATTAGAAACACATCTCATAGAAGCATAAATGCATTGTGGTGTGTTCTTGATAGGTTACCATCCATAAATGAAGTACTCTGATTAGAAACCCTTCTCATAGAAGTATTAGTGCTTAGTGGTGTTTTCTTGATTGGTTACGGCCCATAAATGAAGTACTTAGATTAGAAATACTTCTCATAGGAGTGTAAGTGTTTTGTGGTGTTTTCTTGATTGGTTACCACCCATAAATGAAGTACTCTGATTAGAACACTTCTCATAGAAGTATTAGTGCTTAGTGGTGTTTTCTTGATTGGTTACCGCCCATAAATGAAGTACTCAGAATAGAAATACTTCACATAGAAATGTAAGTGCTTTGTGGTGCTTTCTTGAATGGTTATGACCCATAAATGAAGTACTCTGATTAGAAATACTTCTCAGAGTTGTATAAGTGATTTGTGGTGTTTTCTTGAATGGTTATCACCCATAAATGAAGTACTTTGATTAGAATTACTTCAAATAGAAGCATTAATGCCTTGTGGTGTTTTCTTGATTGGTTACCACCCATAAATGAAGTACTCTGATTAGAAACACTTCACGTAGAATTGTAAGTGCTTTGTGGCGTTTTCTTGAGGATAAAATGATTTGTGGTGTTTTCTTTAATGGTTACCACCCATAAATGAAATACTATGTTCAGAAACACTTATCGTAGAAGCATAAGTGCTTTGTGATGTTTTCTTGAATGGTTACCACCCATAAATGAAGTACTCTGATTAGAAACACTTCTCATAGGAGTGTAAGTGCTTTGTGGTGTTTTCTTGATTGGTTACCACCCATAAATGAAGTACTCTGATTTGAAACCCTTCTCATAGAAGTATTAGTGCTTCGTGGTGTTTTCTTGATTGGTTACCGCCCATAAATGAAGTACTCAGATTAGAAATACTTCTCATAGAAATGTAAGTGCTTTGTGGTGCTTTCTTGAATGGTTATGACCCATAAATGAAGTACTTTAATTAGAAACACTTCTCATAGAAGCACAAATGCTTTGTGGTGTTTTCTTGAGTAGTTACTACCCATAAATGAAGTAGTCTAATTAGAAATACTTCTCAGAGATTTATAAGTGCTTTGTGGTGTTTTCTTGAATGGTTATCACCCATAAATGATGTACTTTGATTAGAAACATTTCTAATAGAAGCATAAATGCTTAGTGGTGTTTTCTTGATTGGTTACCACCCATAAAAGAAGTACTATGATTAAAAATACTTATCAAAGAAGTATAAGTGCTTTGTGGTGTTTTCTTGAATGGTTATCATCCATAAATGATGTACTTTGATTAGAAACACATCTCATAGAAGCATAAATGCATTGTGGTGTGTTCTTGATTGGTTACCATCCATAAATGAAGTACTCTGATTAGAAACCCTTCTCATAGAAGTATTAGTGCTTAGTGGTGTTTTCTTGATTGGTTACGGCCCATAAATGAAGTACTTAGATTAGAAATACTTCTCATAGAAATGTAACTGCTTTGTGGTTCTTTCTTGAATGGTTTTTACCCATAAATGATGTACTTTGATTAGAAACACTTCTCATAGAAGCACAAATGCTTTGTTGTGTTTTCTTGATTAGTTACTACCCATAAATGAAGTAGTCTAATTAGAAACACATCTCAGAGATGTATAAGTGCTTTGTGGTGTTTTCTTGAATAGTTATCACCCATAAATGATGTACTTTGATTAGAAACATTTCTAATAGAAGCATAAATGCTTAGTGGTGTTTTCTTGATTGGTTACCACCCATAAATAAAGTACTATGATTAAAAACACTTCTCATAGAAGTATAAGTGCTTTGTGGTGTTTTCTTGAATGGTTATCACCCATAAATGATGTACTTTGATTAGAAACACATCTCATAGAAGCATAAATGTATTGTGGTGTGTTCTTGATAGGTTACCACCCATAAATGAAGTACTCTGATTAGAAACACTTCACATAGAAGCATAAGTGCTTTGTGGTGTTTTCTTGAATGGTTATCACCCATAAATTAAGTACATTGATTTGAAACACTTCTAATAGAAGCATGAATGCATTCTGGTGATTTTTAGATTGGTTACCACCCATAAATGTAGTACTCTGATTAGAAACACTTCACATATAAGTATAAGTGCTTAGTGGTGTTTTCTTGATTGGTTACCACCCATAAATGAAGTACTCTGATTAGAAACACTTCTCATAGGAGTGTAAGTGTTTTGTGGTGTTTTCTTGATTGGTTACCACCCATAAATGAAGTACTCTGATTAGAACACTTCTCATAGAAGTATTAGTGCTTAGTGGTGTTTTCTTGATTGGTTACCGCCCATAAATGAAGTACTCAGAATAGAAATACTTCACATAGAAATGTAAGTGCTTTGTGGTGCTTTCTTGAATGGTTATGACCCATAAATGAAGTACTCTGATTAGAAATACTTCTCAGAGATGTATAAGTGATTTGTGGTGTTTTCTTGAATGGTTATCACCCATAAATGAAGTACTTTGATTAGAATTACTTCAAATAGAAGCATTAATGCCTTGTGGTGTTTTCTTGATTGGTTACCACCCATAAATGAAGTACTCTGATTAGAAACACTTCTCATAGGAGTGTAAGTGCCTTGTGGTGTTTTCTTGATTGGTTACCATCCATAAATGAAGTACTCTGATTAGAAACCCTTCTCATAGAAGTATTAGTGCTTAGTGGTGTTTTCTTGATTGGTTACGGCCCATAAATGAAGTACTCAGATTAGAAATACTTCTCATAGAAATGTAAGTGCTTTGTGGTGCTTTCTTGAATGGTTTTTACCCATAAATGATGTACTTTGATTAGAAACACTTCTCATAGAAGCACAAATGCTTTGTGGTATTTTCTTGATTAGTTACTACCCATAAATGAAGTAGTCTAATTAGAAACACTTCTCAGAGATGTATAAGTGATTTGTGGTGTTTTTTTGAATAGTTATCACCCATAAATGATGTACTTTGATTAGAAACATTTCTAATAGAAGCATAAATGCTTAGTGGTGTTTTCTTGATTGGTTACCACCCATAAAAGAAGTACTATGATTAAAAATACTTCTCATAGAAGAATAAGTGCTTTGTTGTGTTTTCTTGAATGGTTATCACCCATAAATGAAGTACTATGATTAGAAATACTTCTCAGAGATGTATAAGTGATTTGTGGTGTTTTCTTGATTAGTTACTACCCATAAATGAAGTAGTCTAATTGGAAACACTTCTCAGAGATGTATAAGTGCTTTGTGGTGTTTTCTTGAATAGTTATCACCCATAAATGATGTACTCTGATTAGAAACACTTCTCATAGAAACATTTCTAATAGAAGCATAAATGCTTAGTGGTGTTTTCTTGATTGGTTACCACCCATAAATAAAGTACTATGATTAAAAACACTTCTCATAGAAGTATAAGTGCTTTGTGGTGTTTTCTTGAATGGTTATCACCCATAAATGATGTACTTTGATTAGAAACACATCTCATAGGAGCATAAATGTATTGTGGTGTGTTCTTGATAGGTTACCACCCATAAATGAAGTACTCTGATTAGAAACACTTCACATAGAAGCATAAGTGCTTTGTGGTGTTTTCTTGAATGGTTATCACCCATAAATGAAGTACATTGATTTGAAACACTTCTAATAGAAGCATGAATGCATTCTGGTGATTTCTAGATTGGTTACCACCCATAAATGTAGTACTCTGATTAGAAACACTTCACATAAAAGTATAAGTGATTTGTGGTGTTTTCTGGATTGGTTACCACCCATAAATGAAGTACTCTGATTAGAAACACTTCTCATAGGAGTGTAAGTGCCTTGTGGTGTTTTCTTGATTGGTTACCACCCATAAAAGAAGTACTATGATTAAAAATACTTCTCATAGAAGAATAAGTGCTTTGTTGTGTTTTCTTGAATGGTTATCACCCATAAATGAAGTACTATGATTAGAAATACTTCTCAGAGATGTATAAGTGATTTGTGGTGTTTTCTTGATTAGTTACTACCCATAAATGAAGTAGTCTAATTAGAAACACTTCTCAGAGATGTATAAGTGCTTTGTGGTGTTTTCTTGAATAGTTATCACCCATAATTGATGTACTTTGATTAGAAACATTTCTAATAGAAGCATAAATGCTTAGTGGTGTTTTCTTGATTGGTTACCACCCATAAATAAAGTACTATGATTAAAAACACTTCTCATAGAAGTATAAGTGCTTTGTGGTGTTTTCTTGAATCGTTATCACCCATAAATGATGTACTTTGATTAGAAACATTTGTAATAGAAGCATAAATGCTTAGTGGTGTTTTCTTGATTGGTTACCACCCATAAAAGAAGTACTATGATTAAAAATACTTATCATAGAAGTATAAGTGCTTTGTGGTGTTTTCTTGAATGGTTATCATCCATAAATGATGTACTTTGATTAGAAACACATCTCATAGAAGCATAAATGCATTGTGGTGTGTTCTTGATAGGTTACCATCCATAAATGAAGTACTCTGATTAGAAACCCTTCTCATAGAAGTATTAGTGCTTAGTGGTGTTTTCTTGATTGGTTACGGCCCATAAATGAAGTACTTAGAATAGAAATACTTCTCATAGAAATGTAAGTGCTTTGTGGTTCTTTCTTGAATGGTTTTTACCCATAAATGATGTACTTTGATTAGAAACACTTCTCATAGAAGCACAAATGCTTTGTGGTGTTTTCTTGATTAGTTACTACCCATAAATGAAGTAGTCTAATTAGAAACACATCTCAGAGATGTATAAGTGCTTTGTGGTGTTTTCTTGAATAGTTATCACCCATAAATGATTTACTTTGATTAGAAACATTTCTAATAGAAGCATAAATGCTTAGTGGTGTTTTCTTGATTGGTTACCACCCATAAATAAAGTACTATGATTAAAAACACTTCTCATAGAAGTATAAGTGCTTTGTGGTGTTTTCTTGAATGGTTATCACCCATAAATGATGTACTTTGATTAGAAACACATCTCATAGAAGCATAAATGTATTGTCGTGTGTTCTTGATAGGTTACCACCCATAAATGAAGTACTCTGATTAGAAACACTTCACATAGAAGCATAAGTGCTTTGTGGTGTTTTCTTGAATGGTTATCACCCATAAATTAAGTACATTGATTTGAAACACTTCTAATAGAAGCATGAATGCATTCTGGTGATTTTTAGATTGGTTACCACCCATAAATGTAGTACTCTGATTAGAAACACTTCACATATAAGTATAAGTGCTTAGTGGTGTTTTCTTGATTGGTTACCACCCATAAATGAAGTACTCTGATTAGAAACACTTCTCATAGGAGTGTAAGTGTTTTGTGGTGTTTTCTTGATTGGTTACCACCCATAAATGAAGTACTCTGATTAGAACACTTCTCATAGAAGTATTAGTGCTTAGTGGTGTTTTCTTGATTGGTTACCGCCCATAAATGAAGTACTCAGAATAGAAATACTTCACATAGAAATGTAAGTGCTTTGTGGTGCTTTCTTGAATGGTTATGACCCATAAATGAAGTACTCTGATTAGAAATACTTCTCAGAGATGTATAAGTGATTTGTGGTGTTTTCTTGAATGGTTATCACCCATAAATGAAGTACTTTGATTAGAATTACTTCAAATAGAAGCATTAATGCCTTGTGGTGTTTTCTTGATTGGTTACCACCCATAAATGAAGTACTCTGATTAGAAACACTTCACCTAGAATTGTAAGTGCTTTGTGGCGTTTTCTTGAGGATAAAATGATTTGTGGTGTTTTCTTTAATGGTTACCACCCATAAATGAAATACTCTGTTCAGAAACACTTATCGTAGAAGCATAAGTGCTTTGTGATGTTTTCTTGAATGGTTACCACCCATAAATGAAGTACTCTGATTAGAAACACTTCTCATAGGAGTGTAAGTGCTTTGTGGTGTTTTCTTGATTGGTTGCCACCCATAAATGAAGTACTCTGATTTGAAGCCCTTCTCATAGAAGTATTAGTGCTTCGTGGTGTTTTCTTGATTGGTTACCGCCCATAGATGAAGTACTCAGATTAGAAATACTTCTCATAGAAATGTAAGTGCTTTGTGGTGCTTTCTTCAATGGTTATGACCCATAAATGAAGTACTTTAATTAGAAACACTTCTCATAGAAGCACAAATGCTTTGTGGTGTTTTCTTGAGTAGTTACTACCCATAAATGAAGTAGTCTAATTAGAAATACTTCTCAGAGATTTATAAGTGCTTTGTGGTGTTTTCTTGAATGGTTATCACCCATAAATGATGTACTTTGATTAGAAACATTTCTAATAGAAGCATAAATGCTTAGTGGTGTTTTCTTGATTGGTTACCACCCATAAAAGAAGTACTATGATTAAAAATACTTCTCATAGAAGAATAAGTGCTTTGTTGTGTTTTCTTGAATGGTTATCACCCATAAATGAAGTACTATGATTATAAATACTTCTCAGAGATGTATAAGTGATTTGTGGTGTTTTCTTGAATGGTTATCACCCATAAATGAAGTACTTTGATTAGAAACCCTTCTCATAGAAGTATTAGTGCTTAGTGGTGTTTTCTTGATTGGTTACGGCCCATAAATGAAGTACTCAGATTAGAAATACTTCTCATAGGAGTGTAAGTGCCTTGTGGTGTTTTCTTGAATGGTTATCACCCATAAATGAAGTACATTGATTTGAAACACTTCTAATAGAAGCATGAATGCATTCTGGTGATTTCTAGATTGGTTACCACCCATAAATGTAGTACTCTGATTAGAAACACTTCACATAAAAGTATAAGTGATTTGTGGTGTTTTCTGGATTGGTTACCACCCATAAATGAAGTACTCTGATTAGAAACACTTCTCATAGTTGTGTAAGTGCCTTGTGGTGTTTTCTTGATTGGTTACCATCCATAAATGAAGTACTCTGATTAGAAACCCTTCTCATAGAAGTATTAGTGCTTAGTGGTGTTTTCTTGATTGGTTACGGCCCATAAATGAAGTACTCAGATTAGAAATACTTCTCATAGAAATGTAAGTGCTTTGTGGTGCTTTCTTGAATGGTTTTTATCCATAAATGATGTACTTTGATTAGAAACACTTCTCATAGAAGCACAAATGCTTTGTGGTGTTTTCTTGATTAGTTACTACCCATAAATTAAGTACATTGATTTGAAACACTTCTAATAGAAGCATGAATGCATTCTGGTGATTTTTAGATTGGTTACCACCCATAAATGTAGTACTCTGATTAGAAACACTTCACATATAAGTATAAGTGCTTAGTGTTGTTTTCTTGATTGGTTACCACCCATAAATGAAGTACTCTGATTAGAAACACTTCTCATAGGAGTGTAAGTGTTTTGTGGTGTTTTCTTGATTGGTTACCACCCATAAATGAAGTACTCTGATTAGAACACTTCTCATAGAAGTATTAGTGCTTAGTGGTGTTTTCTTGATTGGTTACCGCCCATAAATGAAGTACTCAGAATAGAAATACTTCACATAGAAATGTAAGTGCTTTGTGGTGCTTTCTTGAATGGTTATGACCCATAAATGAAGTACTCTGATTAGAAATACTTCTCAGAGATGTATAAGTGATTTGTGGTGTTTTCTTGAATGGTTATCACCCATAAATGAAGTACTTTGATTAGAATTACTTCAAATAGAAGCATTAATGCCTTGTGGTGTTTTCTTGATTGGTTACCACCCATAAATGAAGTACTCTGATTAGAAACACTTCTCATAGGAGTGTAAGTGCCTTGTGGTGTTTTCTTGATTGGTTACCATCCATAAATGAAGTACTCTGATTAGAAACCCTTCTCATAGAAGTATTAGTGCTTAGTGGTGTTTTCTTGATTGGTTACGGCCCATAAATGAAGTACTTTGATTAGAACCACTTTTCATAGAAGTATTAGTGCTTAGTGGTGTTTTCTTGATTGGTTACCATCCATAAATGAAGTACTCTGATTTGAAACACTTCTTACAGTAGTATAAGTGCTTTGTGGTGTTTTCTTGAATGGTTATGACCTATAAATGAAGTACTTTGATTAGAAACTCTTCTCATAGAAGCACAAATGCTTTGTGTTATTTTCTTGAGTAGTTACTACCCATAAATGAAGTAGTCTAATTAGAAATACTTCTCAGAGATGTATAAGTGCTTTGTTGTGTTTTCCTCAATGGTTATCACCGATAAATGATGTACTTTTATTAGAAACACTTCTAATAGAAGCATAAATGCTTAGTGGTGTTTTCTTGATTGGTTACCACCCATAAATGAAGTACTATGATTAAAAACACTTCTCATAGAAGTATAAGTGCTTTGTGGTGTTTTCTTGAATGATTATCGCCCATAAATGAAGTACTTTGATTAGAAACACATCTCATACAAGCATAAATGCATTGTGGTGTGTTCTTGATAGGTTACCACCCATAAATGAAGTACTCTGATTAGAAACACTTCACATAGAAGCATAAGTGCTTTGTTGTGTTTTCTTGAATGGTTATCACCCATAAATGAAGTACATTGGTCTGAAACACTTCTAATAGAAGCATGAATGCATTCTGGTTATTTCTTGATTGGTTACCACCCATAAATGTACTACTTTGATTAGAAACACTTCACATATAAGTATAAGTGCTTTGTGGTGTTTTCTTGATTGGTTACCACCCATAAATGAAGTACTCTGATTAGAAACACTTTTCGTAGAAATGTAAGTGCTTTGTGGTGCTTTCTTGAATGGTTATCACCGACAAATGAAGTACTTTGATTAGAAACAGTTCTCATAGAAGCATAAATGCTTTGTGGTGTGTTCTTGTTTGGTTACCACCCATAAATGAAGTACTCTAATTTGAAACACTTCTCATAGAAGTATTAGTGCTTAGTGGTGTTTTCTTGATTGGTTACCACCCATAAATGAAGTACTCTGATTTGAAACACTTCTTACAGTAGTATTTGTGCTTTGTGGAGGTTTCTTGAATGATTATGACCCATAAATAAAGTACTTTAATTAGAACCACTTCTCATAGAAGCACACAAGCTTTGTGGTGTTCTCTTGATTAGTTACTACCCATAAATGAAGTAGTCTAATTAGAAATACTTCTCAGAGATGTATAAGTGCTTTGTGGGGTTTTCCTTAATGGTTACCACCCATAAATGGTGTACTTTGATATGAAACACTTCTAATAGAAGCATAAATGCTTAGTGGTGTTTTCTTGATTGGTTACCATCCATAAATGAAGTACTCTGATTAAAAACACTTCTCATAGAAGTGTAAGTGCTTTGTCGTGTTTTCTTGAATGGTAATCACCCATAAATGAAGTACTCTGATTAAAAATACTTCTCAGAGATGTATAAGTGATTTGTGGGGTTTTCTTGAATGGTTATCACCCATAAATGAAGTACTTTGATTAGAATTACTTCAAATAGAAGCATTAATGCCTTGTGGTGTTTTCTTGATTGGTTACCACCCATAAATGAAGTACTCTGATTAGAAACACTTCTCATAGGAGTGTAAGTGCCTTGTGGTGTTTTCTTGATTGGTTACCATCCATAAATGAAGTACTCTGATTAGAAACCCTTCTCATAGAAGTATTAGTGCTTAGTGGTGTTTTCTTGATTGGTTACGGCCCATAAATGTAGTACTCAGATTAGAAATACTTCCCATAGAAATGTAAGTGCTTTGTGGTGCTTTCTTGAATGGTTATTACCCATAAATGATGTACTTTGATTAGAAACACTTCTCATAGAAATGTAAGTGCTTTGTGGTGCTTTCTTGAATGGTTATCACCCATAAATGAAGTACTTTGATTAGAAACAGTTCTCATAGAAGCATAAATGCTTTGTGGTGAGTTCCTGATTGGTTACCGTAAATGAAGTACTCTGATTAGAACCACTTTTCATAGAAGTATTAGTGCTTAGTGGTGTTTTCTTGATTGGTTACCACCCATAAATGTATTACTCTGATTAGAAACACTTCACATAGAAGCATTAATGCATCATGGTGTGTTCTTGATTGGTTACCACCCATAAATGAAGTTCCCTGATTACAAACACTTCTCGTAGAAATGTAAGTGCTTTGTGGTGCTTTCTTGAAAGGTTATCACCGACAAATGAAGTACTTTGATTAGAAACAGTTCTCATAGAAGCATAAATGATTTGTGGTGTGTTCTTGATTGGTTACCACCCATAAATGAAGTACTCTGATTAGAAACACTTCTCATAGAAGTATTAGTGCTTAGTGGTGATTTCTTGATTGGTTACCACCCATAAATAAAGTACTCTGATTTGAAACAATTCTTACAGTAGTATTAGTGCTTTGTGGTGGTTTCCTGAATGGTTATGACCCATAAATGAAGTACTCTGATTAGAAATACTTCTCATAGAAATGTAAGTGCTTTGTGGTGCTTTCTTGACTGGTTATCACCCATAAATGATGTACTTTGATTAGAAAGACTTCTCATAGAAATGTAAGTGCTTTGTGGTGCTTTCTTGACTGGTTATCACCCATAAATGATGTACTTTGATTAGAAAGACTTCTCATAGAAATGTAAGTGCTTTGTGGTGTTTTCTTGAATGGTTACCACCCATAAATGGTGTACTTTGATTAGAAACACTTCTAATAGAAGCATAAATGCTTAGTGGTGTTTTCTTGATTGATTACCACCCATAAATGAAGTACTATGATTAAAAACACTTCTCATAGAAGTGTAAGTGCTTTGTGGTGTTTTCTTCAATGGTTATCAACCATAAATGAAGTACTCTGATTAGAAATACTTCTCAGAGATGTATAAGTGATTTGTGGTGTTTTCTTAAATGGTTATCACCCATAAATAAAGTACTTTGATTAGAATTACTTCAAATAGAAGCATTAATGCCTTGTGGTGTTTTCTTTATTGGTTACCACCCATAAATGAAGTACTCTGATTAGAAACACTTCTCATAGGAGTGTAAGTGCCTTGTGGTGTTTTCTTGATTGGTTACCATCCATAAATGAAGTACTCTGATTAGAAACCCTTCTCATAGAAGTATTAGTGCTTAGTGGTGTTTTCTTGATTCGTTACGGCCCATAAATGAAGTACTCAGATTAGAAATACTTCTCATAGAAATGTAAGTGCTTTGTGGTGCTTTCTAGAATGGTTTTTACCCATAAATGATGTACTTTGATTAGAAACACTTCTCATAGAAGCACAAATGCTTTGTGGTGTTTTCTTGATTAGTTACTACCCATAAATGAAGTAGTCTAATTAGAAACACTTCACATAGAAGTGTAAGTGCTTTGTGGTGTTTTCTTGAGGATAAAATGATTTGTGGTGTTTTCTTTAATGGTTACCACCCAAAAATGAAATACTATGTTCAGAAACACTTCTTGTAGAAGCAAAACTGCTTTAAGTGTTTTATTGAATGGTTACCACCCATAAATGAAGTACTCTGATTATAAACACTTCTCATAGGAGTGTAAGTGCTTTGTGGTATTTTCTTGACTCGTTACCGCCCATAAATGAAGTACTCAGATTAGAAATACTTCTCATAGAAATCTAAGTGCTTTGTGGTGCTTTCTTGAATGGTTATTACCCATAAATGATGTACTTTGATTAGAAACACTTCTCATAGAAATGTAAGTGCTTTGTGGTGCTTTCTTGAATGGTTATCACCCATAAATGAAGTACTTTGATTAGAAACAGTTCTCATAGAAGCATAAATGCTTTGTGGTGAGTTCCTGATTGGTTACCACCCATAAATGAAGTACTCTGATTAGAACCACTTTTCATAGAAGTATTAGTGCTTAGTGGTGTTTTCTTGATTGGTTACCACCCATAAATTAAGTACTCTGTTTTGAAACACTTCTTACAGTAGTATAAGTGCTTTGTGGTGCTTTCTTGAATGGTTATGACCCATAAATGAAGTACTATGATTAGAAACACTTCTCATAGAAGCACAAATGTTTTGTGGTATTTTCTTGATTAGTTACTACCCATAAATGAAGTAGTCTAATTAGAAACACTTCTCAGAGATGTATATGTGCTTTGTGCTGTTTTCTTGAATAGTTATCACCCATAAATGATGTACTTCGATTAGAAAAACTTCTAATAGAAGTATAAATGCTTAGTGGTGTTTTCTTGATTGGTTACCACCCATAAATAAAGTACTATGATTAAAAACACTTCTCATAGAAGTATAAGTTATTTGTGGTGTTTTCTTGAATGGTTATCACCCATAAATGAAGTACTGTGATTAGAAACACATCTCATAGAAGCATAAATGCATTGTGGTGTGTTCTTAATTGGTTACCACCCATGAATGAAGTACTCGGATTAGAAACACTTCTCATAGAAGGATATGTTTTTTGTGGTGTTTTCTTGAATGGTTATCACCCATAAATGATATACTTTGATTAGAAACACTTCTAATAGAAGCATAAATGCTTAGTGGTGTTTTGTTTGATTGGTTACCACCCATAAATGAAGTACTTTGATTAGAAACACATCTCATAGAAGCATAAATGCATTGTGGTGTGTTCTTGATAGGTTACCACCCATAAATGAAGTACTCGGATTAGAAACACTTCTCATAGAAGCATAAGTGCTTTGTGGTGTTTTCTTGAATGGTTATCACCAATAAATGAAGTACTTTGAATAGAAACACATCTCATAGAAGCATAAATGCATTGTGGTGTGTTCTTGATAGGTTACCACCCATAAATGAAGTACTCTGATTAGAAACACTTCTCATAGAAGCATAAGTGCTTTGTGGTGTTTTCTTGAATGGTTATCACCCATAAATGATGTACTCTGATTAGAAACACTTCTCATAGAAATGTAAGTGCTTTGTGGTGCTTTCTTGAATGGTTATCACCCATAAATGAAGTACGTTGATTAGAAACAGTTCTCATAGAAGCATAAATGCTTAGTGGTGTTTTATTGATTGGTTACCACCCATAAATGAAGTACTTTGAATAGAAACACATCTCATAGAAGCATAAATGCATTGTGGTGTGTTCTTGATAGGTTACCACCCATAAATGAAGTACTCTGATTAGAAACACTTCTCATAGAAGCATAAGTGCTTTGTGGTGCTTTCTTGAATGGTTATCACCCATAAATGAAGTACGTTGATTAGAAACAGTTCTCATAGAAGCATAAATGTTTTGTGGTGTTTTCTTGAATGGTTATCACCAATAAATGAAGTACTTTGATTAGAAACACTTCTCATAGGAGCATAAATGCTTTGTGGTGTGTTCTTGATTGGTTACCACCCATAAATGAAGAACTCTGATTAGAAACACTTAACGTAGAAGTGTAACTGCTTTGTGGTATTTTCTTGAGGTTAAGATGATTTGTGGTATTTTCTTTAATGGTTTCCACCCAAAAATTAAATACTCTGTTCAGAAACACTTCTCGTAGAAGCATAAGTGCTTAGTGGTGTTTTCTTGATTGGTTACCACCCATAAATGAAGTACTCTGATTAGAAACACTTCTCATAGAACTATTAGTGCTTAGTGGTGTTTTCTTGATTGGTTACCTCCCATAAATGAAGAACTCTAATTAGAAACACTTAACGTAGAAGTGTAACTGCTTTGTGGTATTTTCTTGAGGATAAGATGATTTGTGGTGTTTTCTTTAATGGTTACCACCCAAAAATGAAATACTCTGTTCAGAAACACTTCTCGTAGAAGCATATGTGCTTTAAGTGTTTTCTTGAATTGTTACCACCCATAAATGAAGTACTCTGATTATAAACACTTCTCATAGGAGTGTAAGTGCTTTGTGGTATTTTCTTGATTGGTTACCGCCCATAAATGAAGTACTCAGATTAGAAATACTTCTCATAGAAATCTAAGTGCTTTGTGGTGCTTTCTTGAATGGTTATTACCCATAAATGAAGTACTCAGAATAGAAATACTTCTCATAGAAAATGTAAGTGCTTTGTGGTGCTTTCTTGAATGGTTATCACCCATAAATGAAGTACTTTGATTAGAAACAGTTCTCATAGAAGCATAAATGATTTGTGGTGAGTTCCTGATTGGTTACCACCCATAAATGAAGTACTCTGATTAGAACCACTTTTCATAGAAGTATTAGTGCTTAGTGGTGTTTTCTTGATTGGTTACCACCCATAAATTAAGTACTCTGATTTGAAACACTTCTTACAGTAGTATAAGTGCTTTGTGGTGCTTTCTTGAATGGTTATGACCCATAAATGAAGTACTTTGATTAGAAACACTTCTCATAGAAGCACAAATGCTTTGTGGTGTTTTCTTGATTAGTTACTACCCACAAATGAAGTAGTCTAATTAGAAACACTTCTCAGAGATGTATAAGTGCTTTGTGGTGTTTTCTTGAATAGTTATCACCCATAAATGATGTACTTTGATTAGAAACACTTCTAATAGAAGCATAAATGCTTAGTGGTGTTTTCTTGATTGGTTACCACCCATAAATAAAGTACTATGATTAAAAGCACTTCTAATAGAAGTATAAGTGCTTTGTGGTGTTTTCTTGAATGGTTATCACCCATAAATGAAGTACTGTGATTAGAAACATATCTCATGGAAGCATAAATGCATTGTGGTGTGTTCTTGATTGGTTACCACCCATGAATGAAGTACTCGGATTAGAAACACTTCTCATAGAAGCATAAGTGCTTTGTGGTGTTTTCTTGAATGGTTATCACCCATAAATGAAGTACTTTGAATATAAACACTTCTTACAGTAGTATAAGTGCTTTCTGGTGTTTTCCTTAATGGTTATGACCCATAAATGAAGTACTTTTATTAGAAACACTTCTCATAGAAGCACAAATTCTTTGTGGTGTTTTCTTGATTAGTTACTACCCATAAATGAAGTATTCTAATTAGAAATACTTCTCAGAGAAGTATAAGTGCTTTGTGGTGTTTTCTTGAATGGTTATCACCCATAAATGATATACTTTGATTAGAAACACTTCTAATAGAAGCATAAATGCTTAGTGGTGTTTTATTGATTGGTTATCACCCATAAATGAAGTACTTTGAATAGAAACACATCTCATAGAAGCATAAATGCATTGTGGTGTGTTCTTGATAGGTTACCACCCATAAATGAAGTACTCTGATTAGAAACACTTTTCATAGAAGCATAAGTGCTTTGTGGTGCTTTCTTGAATGGTTATCACCCATAAAAGAAGTACGTTGATTAGAAACAGTTCTCATAGAAGCATAAATGTTTTGTGGTGTTTTCTTGAATGGTTATCACCAATAAATGAAGTACTTTGATTAGAAACACTTCTCATAGAAGCATAAATGCTTTGTGGTGTGTTCTTGATTGGTTACCACCCATAAATGAAGAACTCTGATTAGAAACACTTAACGTAGAAGTGTAACTGCTTTGTGGTATTTTCTTGAGGTTAAGATGATTTGTGGTATTTTCTTTAATGGTTTCCACCCAAAAATTAAATACTCTGTTCAGAAACACTTCTCGTAGAAGCATAAGTGCTTAGTGGTGTTTTCTTGATTGGTTACCACCATAAATAAAGTACTCTAATTAGAAATTCTTCTCAAAGATGTATAAGTGATTTGTGGTGTTTTCTTGAATCTTAATCACCCATAAATGAAGTACTTTAATTAGAATTACTTCAAATAGAAGCGTAAATGCCTTGTGGTGTTTTCTTGAATGGTTACCACCCATAAATGAAGTACTCTGATTAGAAACACTTCACATAGAAGTGTAAGTGTTTTGTGGTGTTTTCTTGAGGATAAGATTATTTGTGGTGTTTTATTTAATGGTTACCACCCAAAAATGAAATACTCTGTTCAGAAACACTTCTCGTAGAAGTATAAGTGCTTTGTGGTGTTTTCTTGAATGGTTACCACCCATAAATGAAGTACTCTGATTAGAAACACTTCTCATAGGAGTGTACGTGCTTTGTGGTGTTTTCTTGATTGGTTACCACCCATAAATGAAGTACTCTGATTAGAAACACTTCTCATAGAACTATTAGTGCTTAGTGGTGTTTTCTTGATTGGTTACCGCCCATAAATGAAGTACTCTGATTAGAAATACTTCTCAAAGAAATGTAAGTGCTTTGTGGTGCTTTCTTGAATGGTTATTACCCATAAATGATTTACTTTGATTAGAAACACTCCTCATAGAAATGTAAGTGCTTTGTGGTGCTTTCTTGAATGGTTATCACCCTAAATGAATTACTTTGATTAGAAACAATTCTCATAGAAGCGTAAATGCTTTGTGGTGAGTTCCTGATTGGTTACCACCCATAAATGAGTACTCTGATTAGAACCACTTTTCATAGAAGTATTAGTGCTTAGTGGTGTTTTCTTGATTTGTTACCGCCCATAAATGAAGTACTCAGAATAGAAATACTTCTCATAGAAATGTAAGTGCTTTGTGGTGCTTTCTTGAATGGTTATCACCCATAAATGAAGTACTTTGATTAGAAACAGTTCTCATAGAAGCATAAATGCTTTGTGGTGAGTTCCTGATTGGTTACCACCCATAAATGAAGTACTCTGATTAGAACCACTTTTCATAGAAGTATTAGTGCTTAGTGGTGTTTTCTTGATTGGTTACCGCCCATAAATGAAGTACTCTTATTTGAAACACTTCTTACAGTAGTATAAGTGCTTTGTGATGTTTTCTTGAATTGTTATGACCAATAAATGAAGTACTTTGATTAGAAACACTTCTCATAGAAGCACAAATGTTTTGTGGTGTTTTCTTGATTAGTTACTACCCATAAATGAAGTAGTCTAATTAGAAATACTTCTTAGAGATGTATAAGTGCTTTGTGGTGTTTTCTTGAATGGTAATCACCAATAAATGATGTACTTTGATTAGAAACACTTCTAATAGAAGCATAAATGCTTAGTGGTGTTTTCTTGATTGGTTACCACCCATAAATGAAATACTATGATTAAAAACACTTCTCATAGAAGTATAAGTGCTTTGTGGTGTTTTCTTGAGGATAAGATTATTTGTGGTGTTTTATTTAATGGTTACCACCCAAAAATGAAATACTCTGTTCAGAAACACTTCTCTTAGAAGCATAAGTGCTTTGTGGTGTTTTCTTGAATGGTTACCACCCATAAAAGAAGTACTCTGATTAGAAACACTTCTCATAGGAGTGTACGTGCTTTGTGGTGTTTTCTTGATTGGTTACCACCCATAAATGAAGTACTCTGATTAGAAACACTTCTCATAGAACTATTAGTTCTTAGTGGTGTTTTCTTGATTGGTTACCGCCCATAAATAAAGTACTCTAATTTGAAACACTTCTTACAGTAGTATAAGTGCTTTGTGGTGCTTTCTTGAATGGTTATGACCCATAAATGAAGTACTTTGATTAGAAACACTTCTCATAGAAGCACAAATGCTTTGTGGTGTTTTCTTGATTAGTTACTACCCATAAATGAAGTAGTCTAATTAGAAATACTTCTCAGAGAAAACACCAAAAAACATTTATGCTTCTATGAGAAGTGTTTCTAATCAGAGTACTTCATTTAAGGGTGATAACCATTCAAGAAAAAACTACATATCATTTATGCTTCTATGAGAAGTGTTTCTAATCAGAGTACTTAATTTATGGGTGATAACCATTCTAGAAAACACCACAAAGCACTTATCCTTCTATGAGAAGTGTTTCTAATCAGAGTACTTCATTTATGGGTGGTAACCAATCAAGAAAACACCACAAAGCATTCATGCTTCTAGGAGACGTGTTTCTAATCAAAGTACATCATTTGTGGGTGATAACCATTCAACAAAACACCACAAAGCACTTATCCTTCTATGAGATGTGTTTCTAATCAGAGTACTTCATTTACGGGTAGTAACCAATCAAGAAAACATCACAAAGCATTCATGCTTCTATGAGAAGTGTTTCGAATGAAAGTACTTCATTTATGGGTAGTAACCAATCAAGAAAACACCACATAGCATTCATGCTTCTATGAGAAGTGTTTCTAATCAGAGTACTTCATTTGTGGGTGATAACCATTCAAGAAAATACCACAAAGCACTTATCCTTCTATGAGATAGGATTCTAATCAGAGTACTTCATTTATGGGTGGTAACCAATCAAGAAAACACTACAAAGCATTTACGCTTCTATGAGAAGTGTTTCTAATCAAAGAACTTCATTTAAGGGTGATAACCATTCAATAAAATACCACAAAGCACTTATCCTTCTATGAGAAGTGTTTCTAATCAGAGTACTTAATTTATGGGAAGTAACCAATCAAGAAAACACCACAAAGCATTCATGCTTCTATTAGATGTGTTTCTAATCTGAGTACTTCATTTGTGGGTGATAACCATTGAAGAAAACACCACAAAACATTTATGGTTCTATTAGAAGTGTTTCTAATCAGAGTACTTCATTTATGGGTGTTAAACATTCAGGAAAACACCACAAAGCATTTATGCTTCTATGAGATGTGTTTCTAATCAGAGTACTTCATTTATGGGTGGTAACCAATCAAGAAAACAGGACAAAGCTTTTATGCTTCTATGAGAAGTGTTTCTAATCAAAGTACTTCATTTACGAGTGATAACCATTAATGAAACCACCACAAAGCACTTATACTTCTATGAGAAATGATTCTAATCAGAGTACTTCATTTAAGGTGATAACCATTCAAGAAAACACTACATAACATTTTTGCTTCTATGAAAAGTGTTTCTAATCAGAGTACTTAATTTATGGGTGATAACCATTCTAGAAAACACCACAAAGCATTTATACTTCTATGAGATGTGTTTCTAACAGAGTACTTCATTTATGGTTGGTATCCAATCAAGAAAACACCACAAAGCATTCATGCTTCTATGGGCAGTGTTTGTAATCAAAGTACTTCATTTGTGGGTGATAACAATACAAGAAAACAGCACAAAGCATTTATGCTTCTATGAGAAGTGTTTCTAATCAGAGTACTTCATTTATGGGTGGTAACCAATCAAGAAAACACCACAAAGCATTCATGCTTCTAGGAGACGTGTTTCTAATCAAAGTACATCATTTGTGGGTGATAACCATTCAACAAAACACCACAAAGCACTTATCCTTCTATGAGATGTGTTTCTAATCAGAGTACTTCATTTACGGGTAGTAACCAATCAAGAAAACACCACAAAGCATTCATGCTTCTATGAGAAGTGTTTCTAATCGGTTTACTTCATTTATGGGTAGTAACCAATCAAGAAAACACCACATAGCATTCATGCTTCTATGAGAAGTGTTTCTAATCAGAGTACTTCATTTGTGGGTGATAACCATTGAAGAAAACACCACAAAACATTTATGGTTCTATTAGAAGTGTTTCTAATCAGAGTACTTCATTTATGGGTGTTAAACATTCAGGAAAACACCACAAAGCATTTATGCTTCTATGAGATAGGATTCTAATCAGAGTACTTCATTTATGGGTGGTAACCAATCAAGAAAACACTACAAAGCATTTACGCTTCTATGAGAAGTGTTTCTAATCAAAGAACTTCATTTAAGGGTGATAACCATTCAATAAAATACCACAAAGCACTTATCCTTCTATGAGAAGTGTTTCTAATCAGAGTACTTAATTTATGGGAAGTAACCAATCAAGAAAACACCACAAAGCATTCATGCTTCTATTAGATGTGTTTCTAATGAAAGTACTTCATTTGTGGGTGATAACCATTGAAGAAAACACCACAAAACATTTATGGTTCTATTAGAAGTGTTTCTAATCAGAGTACTTCATTTATGGGTGTTAAACATTCAGGAAAACACCACAAAGCATTTATGCTTCTATGAGAAAAGTTTCTAATCAGAATACTTCATTTATGGGTGGTAAACATTCAAGAAACAAGACAAAGCTTTTATGCTTCTATGAGAAGTGTTTCTAATCAAAGTACTTCATTTACGAGTGATAACCATTCATGAAACCACCACAAAAAACTTATACTTCTATGAGAAATGATTCTAATCAGAGTAGTTCAATTATGGGTGGTAACCAATCAAAAAAACACCAAAAAACATTTATGCTTCTATGAGAAGTGTTTCTAATCTGAGTACTTCATTTAAGGGTGATAACCATTCAAGAAAAACACTACATAACATTTATGCTTCTATGAGAAGTGTTTCTAATCAGAGTACTTAATTTATGGGTGATAACCATTCTAGAAAACACCACAAAGCATTTATACTTCTATGAGAAGTGTTTCTAATCAGAGTACTTCATTTATGGTTGGTATCCAATCAAGAAAACACCACAAAGCATTAATGCTTCTATAGGCAGTGTTTGTAATCAAAGTACTTTATGTGTGGGTGATAACCATTCAAGAAAACACCACAAAACATTTATGCTTCTATGAGAAGTGTTTCTAATCAGAGTACTTCATTTGTGGGTGGTAACCAATCAAGAAAACACCAAAAAACATTTATGCTTCTATGAGAAGTGTTTCTAATCAGAGTACTTCATTTAAGGGTGATAACCATTCAAGAAAAAACTACATATCATTTATGCTTCTATGAGAAATGTTTCTAATCAGAGTACTTAATTTATGGGTGATAACCATTCTAGAAAACACCACAAAGCACTTATTCTTCTATGAGAAGTGTTTCTAATCAGAGTACTTCATTTATGGGTGGTAACCATTCAAAAAACACCACAAAGCACTTATCCTTCTATGAGAAGTGTTTCTAATCAGAGTACTTCATTTATGGGTGGTAACCATTCAAAAAAATACCAAAAAGCACTTATCCTTCTATGAGAAGTGTTTCTAATCAGAGTACTTCATTTATGGGAAGTAACCAATCAAGAAAACACCACAAAGCATTCATGCTTCTATTAGATGTGTTTCTAATGAAAGTACTTCATTTGTGGGTGATAACCATTGAAGAAAACACCACAAAACATTTATGGTTCTATTAGAAGTGTTTCTAATCAGAGTACTTCATTTATGGGTGTTAAACATTCAGGAAAACACCACAAAGCATTTATGCTTCTATGAGAAAAGTTTCTAATCAGAATACTTCATTTATGGGTAGTAAACATTCAAGAAAACAGGACAAAGCTTTTATGCTTCTATGAGAAGTGTTTCTAATCAAAGTACTTCATTTACGAGTGATAACCATTCATGAAACCACCACAAAACACTTATACTTCTATGAGAAATGATTCTAATCAGAGTACTTCATTTATGGGTGGTAACCAATCAAGAAAACACCAAAAAATATTTATGTTTCTATGAGAAGTGTTTCTAATCTGAGTACTTCATTTAAGGGTGATAATCATTCAAGAAAAACACTACATAACATTTATGCTTCTATGAAAAGTGTTTCTAATCAGAGTACTTAATTTATGGGTGATAACCATTCTAGAAAACACCACAAAGCATTTATACTTCTATGAGATGTGTTTCTAATCAGAATACTTCATTTATGGGTGGTAAACATTCAAGAAAACAGGACAAAGCTTTTATGCTTCTATGAGAAGTGTTTCTAATCAAAGAACTTCATTTAAGGGTGATAACCATTCAATAAAATACCACAAAGCACTTATCCTTCTATGAGATAGGATTCTAATCAGAGTACTTCATTTATGGGTGGTAACCAATCAAGAAAACACTACAAAGCATTTACGCTTCTATGAGAAGTGTTTCTAATCAAAGAACTTCATTTAAGGGTGATAACCATTCAATAAAATACCACAAAGCACTTATCCTTCTATGAGAAGTGTTTCTAATCAGAGTACTTAATTTATGGGAAGTAACCAATCAAGAAAACACCACAAAGCATTCATGCTTCTATTATATGTGTTTCTAATCTGAGTACTTCATTTGTGGGTGATAACCATTGAAGAAAACACCACAAAACATTTATGGTTCTATTAGAAGTGTTTCTAATCAGAGTACTTCATTTATGGGTGTTAAACATTCAGGAAAACACCACAAAGCATTTATGCTTCTATGAGATGTGTTTCTAATCAGAGTACTTCATTTATGGGTGGTAACCAATCAAGAAAACAGGACAAAGCTTTTATGCTTCTATGAGAAGTGTTTCTAATCAAAGTACTTCATTTACGAGTGATAACCATTAATGAAACCAACACAAAGCACTTATACTTCTATGAGAAATGATTCTAATCAGAGTACTTCATTTAAGGTGATAACCATTCAAGAAAACACTACATAACATTTATGCTTCTATGAAAAGTGTTTCTAATCAGAGTACTTAATTTATGGGTGATAACCATTCTAGAAAACACCACAAAGCATTTATACTTCTATGAGATGTGTTTCTAACAGAGTACTTCATTTATGGTTGGTATCCAATCAAGAAAACACCACAAAGCATTCATGCTTCCATGGGCAGTGTTTGTAATCAAAGTACTTCATTTGTGGGTGATAACAATACAAGAAAACAGCACAAAGCATTTATGCTTCTATGAGAAGTGTTTCTAATCAGAGTACTTCATTTATGGGTGGTAACCAATCAAGAAAACACCACAAAGCATTCATGCTTCTAGGAGACGTGTTTCTAATCAAAGTACATCATTTGTGGGTGATAACCATTCAACAAAACACCACAAAGCACTTATCCTTCTATGAGATGTGTTTCTAATCAGAGTACTTCATTTACGGGTAGTAACCAATCAAGAAAACACCACAAAGCATTCATGCTTCTATGAGAAGTGTTTCTAATCGGATTACTTCATTTATGGGTAGTAACCAATCAAGAAAACACCACATAGCATTCATGCTTCTATGAGAAGTGTTTCTAATCAGAGTACTTCATTTGTGGGTGATAACCATTCAAGAAAATACCACAAAGCACTTATCCTTCTATGAGATAGGATTCTAATCAGAGTACTTCATTTATGGGTGGTAACCAATCAAGAAAACACTACAAAGCATTTATGCTTCTATGAGAAGTGTTTCTAATCAGAGTACTTCATTTAAGGGTGATAACCATTCAAGAAAATACCACAAAGCACTTATCCTTCTATGAGAAGTGTTTCTAATCAGAGTACTTCATTTAAGGGTGATAACCATTCAAGAAAAAACTACATATCATTTATGCTTCTATGAGAAGTGTTTCTAATCAGAGTACTTAATTTATGGGTGATAACCATTCTAGAAAACACCACAAAGCACTTATCCTTCTATGAGAACTATTTCTAATCAGAGTACTTCATTTATGGGTGGTAACCAATCAAGAAAACACCACAAAGCATTCATGCTTCTAGGAGACGTGTTTCTAATCAAAGTACATCATTTGTGGGTGATAACCATTCAACAAAACACTACAAAGCACTTATCCTTCTATGAGATGTGTTTCTAATCAGAGTACTTCATTTACGGGTAGTAACCAATCAAGAAAACATCACAAAGCATTCATGCTTCTATGAGAAGTGTTTCTAATGAAAGTACTTCATTTATGGGTAGTAACCAATCAAGAAAACACCACATAGCATTCATGCTTCTATGAGAAGTGTTTCTAATCAGAGTACTTCATTTGTGGGTGATAACCATTCAAGAAAATACCACAAAGCACTTATCCTTCTATGAGATAGGATTCTAATCAGAGTACTTCATTTATGGGTGGTAACCAATCAAGAAAACACTACAAAGCATTTACGCTTCTATGAGAAGTGTTTCTAATCAAAGAACTTCATTTAAGGGTGATAACCATTCAATAAAATAACACAAAGCACTTATCCTTCTATGAGAAGTGTTTCTAATCAGAGTACTTAATTTATGGGAAGTAACCAATCAAGAAAACACCACAAAGCATTCATGCTTCTATTAGATGTGTTTCTAATCTGAGTACTTCATTTGTGGGTGATAACCATTGAAGAAAACACCACAAAACATTTATGGTTCTATTAGAAGTGTTTCTAATCAGAGTACTTCATTTATGGGTGTTAAACATTCAGGAAAACACCACAAAGCATTTATGCTTCTATGAGAAAACACCACAAAGCATTTACGCTTCTATGAGATGTGTTTCTAATCAGAGTACTTCATTTATGGGTGGTAACCAATCAAGAAAACAGGACAAAGCTTTTATGCTTCTATGAGAAGTGTTTCTAATCAAAGTACTTCATTTACGAGTGATAACCATTAATGAAACCACCACAAAGCACTTATACTTCTATGAGAAATGATTCTAATCAGAGTACTTCATTTAAGGTGATAACCATTCAAGAAAACACTACATAACATTTATGCTTCTATGAAAAGTGTTTCTAATCAGAGTACTTAATTTATGGGTGATAACCATTCTAGAAAACACCACAAAGCATTTATACTTCTATGAGATGTGTTTCTAACAGAGTACTTCATTTATGGTTGGTATCCAATCAAGAAAACACCACAAAGCATTCATGCTTCTATGGGCAGTGTTTGTAATCAAAGTACTTCATTTGTGGGTGATAACAATACAAGAAAACAGCACAAAGCATTTATGCTTCTATGAGAAGTGTTTCTAATCAGAGTACTTCATTTATGGGTGGTAACCAATCAAGAAAACACCACAAAGCATTCATGCTTCTAGGAGACGTGTTTCTAATCAAAGTACATCATTGGTGGGTGATAACCATTCAAAAAAACACCACAAAGCACTTATCCTTCTATGAGATGTGTTTCTAATCAGAGTACTTCATTTACGGGTAGTAACCAATCAAGAAAACACCACAAAGCATTCATGCTTCTATGAGAAGTGTTTCTAATCGGATTACTTCATTTATGGGTAGTAACCAATCAAGAAAACACCACATAGCATTCATGCTTCTATGAGAAGTGTTTCTAATCAGAGTACTTCATTTGTGGGTGATAACCATTCAAGAAAATACCACAAAGCACTTATCCTTCTATGAGATAGGATTCTAATCAGAGTACTTCATTTATGGGTGGTAACCAATCAAGAAAACACTACAAAGCATTTATGCTTCTATGAGAAGTGTTTCTAATCAGAGTACTTCATTTAAGGGTGATAACCATTCAAGAAAATACCACAAAGCACTTATCCTTCTATGAGAAGTGTTTCTAATCAGAGTACTTCATTTAAGGGTGATAACCATTCAAGAAAAAACTACATATCATTTATGCTTCTATGAGAAGTGTTTCTAATCAGAGTACTTAATTTATGGGTGATAACCATTCTAGAAAACACCACAAAGCACTTATCCTTCTATGAGAACTGTTTCTAATCAGAGTACTTCATTTATGGGTGGTAACCAATCAAGAAAACACCACAAAGCATTCATGCTTCTAGGAGACGTGTTTCTAATCAAAGTACATCATTTGTGGGTGATAACCATTCAACAAAACACCACAAAGCACTTATCCTTCTATGAGATGTGTTTCTAATCAGAGTACTTCATTTACGGGTAGTAACCAATCAAGAAAACATCACAAAGCATTCATGCTTCTATGAGAAGTGTTTCTAATGAAAGTACTTCATTTATGGGTAGTAACCAATCAAGAAAACACCACATAGCATTCATGCTTCTATGAGAAGTGTTTCTAATCAGAGTACTTCATTTATGGGTAGTAACCAATCAAGAAAACACCACATAGCATTCATGCTTCTATGAGAAGTGTTTCTAATCAGAGTACTTCATTTGTGGGTGATAACCATTCAAGAAAATACCACAAAGCACTTATCCTTCTATAAGATAGGATTCTAATCAGAGTACTTCATTTATGGGTGGTAACCAATCAAGAAAACACTACAAAGCATTTACCCTTCTATGAGAAGTGTTTCTAATCAAAGAACTTCATTTAAGGGTGATAACCATTCAATAAAATAACACAAAGCACTTATCCTTCTATGAGAAGTGTTTCTAATCAGAGTACTTAATTTATGGGAAGTAACCAATCAAGAAAACACCACAAAGCATTCATGCTTCTATTAGATGTGTTTCTAATCTGAGTACTTCATTTGTGGGTGATAACCATTGAAGAAAACACCACAAAACATTTATGGTTCTATTAGAAGTGTTTCTAATCAGAGTACTTCATTTATGGGTGTTAAACATTCAGGAAAACACCACAAAGCATTTATGCTTCTATGAGAAAAGTTTCTAATCAGAATACTTCATTTATGGGTGGTAAACATTCAAGAAACAAGACAAAGCTTTTATGCTTCTATGAGATGTGTTTCTAATCAAAGTACTTCATTTACGAGTGATAACCATTCATGAAACCACCACAAAAAACTTATACTTCTATGAGAAATGATTCTAATCAGAGTAGTTCAATTATGGGTGGTAACCAATCAAAAAAACACCAAAAAACATTTATGCTTCTATGAGAAGTGTTTCTAATCTGAGTACTTCATTTAAGGGTGATAACCATTCAAGAAAAACACTACATAACATTTATGGTTCTATTAGAAGTGTTTCTAATCAGAGTACTTCATTTATGGGTGTTAAACATTCAGGAAAACACCACAAAGCATTTATGCTTCTATGAGATGTGTTTCTAATAAGAGTACTTCATTTATGGGTGGTAACCAATCAAGAAAACAGGACAAAGCTTTTATGCTTCTATGAGAAGTGTTTCTAATCAAAGTACTTCATTTACGAGTGATAACCATTAATGAAACCACCACAAAGCACTTATACTTCTATGAGAAATGATTCTAATCAGAGTACTTCATTTAAGGTGATAACCATTCAAGAAAACACTACATAACATTTATGCTTCTATGAAAAGTGTTTCTAATCAGAGTACTTAATTTATGGGTGATAACCATTCTAGAAAACACCACAAAGCATTTATACTTCTATGAGATGTGTTTCTAACAGAGTACTTCATTTATGGTTGGTATCCAATCAAGAAAACACCACAAAGCATTCATGCTTCTATGGGCAGTGTTTGTAATCAAAGTACTTCATATGTGGGTGATAACAATACAAGAAAACAGCACAAAGCATTTATGCTTCTATGAGAAGTGTTTCTAATCAGAGTACTTCATTTATGGGTGGTAACCAATCAAGAAAACACCACAAAGCATTCATGCTTCTAGGAGACGTGTTTCTAATCAAAGTACATCATTTGTGGGTGATAACAATTCAACAAAACACCACAAAGCACTTATCCTTCTATGAGATGTGTTTCTAATCAGAGTACTTCATTTACGGGTAGTAACCAATCAAGAAAACACCACAAAGCATTCATGCTTCTATGAGAAGTGTTTCTAATCGGATTACTTCATTTATGGGTAGTAACCAATCAAGAAAACACCACATAGCATTCATGCTTCTATGAGAAGTGTTTCTAATCAGAGTACTTCATTTGTGGGTGATAACCATTCAAGAAAATACCACAAAGCACTTATCCTTCTATGAGATAGGATTCTAATCAGAGTACTTCATTTATGGGTGGTAACCAATCAAGAAAACACTACAAAGCATTTATGCTTCTATGAGAAGTGTTTCTAATCAGAGTACTTCATTTAAGGGTGATAACCATTCAAGAAAATACCACAAAGCACTTATCCTTTTATGAGAAGTGTTTCTAATCAGAGTACTTCATTTAAGGGTGATAACCATTCAAGAAAAAACTACATATCATTTATGCTTCTATGAGAAGTGTTTCTAATCAGAGTACTTAATTTATGGGTGATAATCATTCTAGAAAACACCACAAAGCACTTATCCTTTTATGAGAAGTGTTTCTAATCAGAGTACTTCATTTATGGGTGGTAACCATTCAAAAAACACCACAAAGCACTTATCCTTCTATGAGAAGTGTTTCTAATCAGAGTACTTCATTTATGGGTGGTAACCATTCAAAAAAATACCAAAAAGCACTTATCCTTCTATGAGAAGTGTTTCTAATCAGAGTACTTCATTTATGGGAAGTAACCAATCAAGAAAACACCACAAAGCATTCATGCTTCTATTAGATGTGTTTCTAATGAAAGTACTTCATTTGTGGGTGATAACCATTGAAGAAAACACCACAAAACATTTATGGTTCTATTAGAAGTGTTTCTAATCAGAGTACTTCATTTATGGGTGTTAAACATTCAGGAAAACACCACAAAGCATTTATGCTTCTATGAGAAAAGTTTCTAATCAGAATACTTCATTTATGGGTAGTAAACATTCAAGAAAACAGGACAAAGCTTTTATGCTTCTATGAGAAGTGTTTCTAATCAAAGTACTTCATTTACGAGTGATAACCATTCATGAAACCACCACAAAACACTTATACTTCTATGAGAAATGATTCTAATCAGAGTACTTCATTTATGGGTGGTAACCAATCAAGAAAACACCAAAAAACATTTATGTTTCTATGAGAAGTGTTTCTAATCTGAGTACTTCATTTAAGGGTGATAATCATTCAAGAAAAACACTACATAACATTTATGCTTCTATGAAAAGTGTTTCTAATCAGAGTACTTAATTTATGGGTGATAACCATTCTAGAAAACACCACAAAGCATTTATACTTCTATGAGATGTGTTTCTAATCAGAATACTTCATTTATGGGTGATAAACATTCAAGAAAACAGGACAAAGCTTTTATGCTTCTATGAGAAGTGTTTCTAATCAAAGTACTTCATTTACGAGTGATAACCATTAATGAAACCACCACAAAGCACTTATACTTCTATGAGAAATGATTCTAATCAGAGTACTTCATTTAAGGTGATAACCATTCAAGAAAACACTACATAACATTTATGCTTCTATGAAAAGTGTTTCTAATCAGAGTACTTAATTTATGGGTGATAACCATTCTAGAAAACACCACAAAGCATTTATACTTCTATGAGATGTGTTTAAAACAGAGTACTTCATTTATGGTTGGTATCCAATCAAGAAAACACCACAAAGCATTCATGCTTCCATGGGCAGTGTTTGTAATCAAAGTACTTCATTTGTGGGTGATAACAATACAAGAAAACAGCACAAAGCATTTATGCTTCTATGAGAAGTGTTTCTAATCAGAGTACTTCATTTATGGGTGGTAACCAATCAAGAAAACACCACAAAGCATTCATGCTTCTAGGAGACGTGTTTCTAATCAAAGTACATCATTTGTGGGTGATAACCATTCAACAAAACACCACAAAGCACTTATCCTTCTATGAGATGTGTTTCTAATCAGAGTACTTCATTTACGGGTAGTAACCAATCAAGAAAACACCACAAAGCATTCATGCTTCTATGAGAAGTGTTTCTAATCGGATTACTTCATTTATGGGTAGTAACCAATCAAGAAAACACCACATAGCATTCATGCTTCTATGAGAAGTGTTTCTAATCAGAGTACTTCATTTGTGGGTGATAACCATTCAAGAAAATACCACAAAGCACTTATCCTTCTATGAGATAGGATTCTAATCAGAGTACTTCATTTATGGGTGGTAACCAATCAAAAGAACACTACAAAGCATTTATGCTTCTATGAGAAGTGTTTCTAATCAGAGTACTTCATTTAAGGGTGATAACCATTCAAGAAAATACCACAAAGCACTTATCCTTCTATGAGAAGTGTTTCTAATCAGAGTACTTCATTTAAGGGTGATAACCATTCAAGAAAAAACTACATATCATTTATGCTTCTATGAGAAGTGTTTCTAATCAGAGTACTTAATTTATGGGTGATAACCATTCTAGAAAACACCACAAAGCACTTATCCTTCTATGAGAAGTGTTTCTAATCAGAGTACTTCATTTATGGGTGGTAACCAATCAAGAAAACACCACAAAGCATTCATGCTTCTAGGAGACGTGTTTCTAATCAAAGTACATCATTTGTGGGTGATAACCATTCAACAAAACACCACAAAGCACTTATCCTTCTATGAGATGTGTTTCTAATCAGAGTACTTCATTTACGGGTAGTAACCAATCAAGAAAACATCACAAAGCATTCATGCTTCTATGAGAAGTGTTTCTAATGAAAGTACTTCATTTATGGGTTGTAACCAATCAAGAAAACACCACATAGCATTCATGCTTCTATGAGAAGTGTTTCTAATCAGAGTACTTCATTTGTGGGTGATAACCATTCAAGAAAATACCACAAAGCACTTATCCTTCTATGAGATAGGATTCTAATCAGAGTACTTCATTTATGGGTGGTAACCAATCAAGAAAACACTACAAAGCATTTACGCTTCTATGAGAAGTGTTTCTAATCAAAGAACTTCATTTAAGGGTGATAACCATTCAATAAAATAACACAAAGCACTTATCCTTCTATGAGAAGTGTTTCTAATCAGAGTACTTCATTTAAGGGTGATAACCATTCAAGAAAATACCACAAAGCACTTATCCTTTTATGAGAAGTGTTTCTAATCAGAGTACTTCATTTAAGGGTGATAACCATTCAAGAAAAAACTACATATCATTTATGCTTCTATGAGAAGTGTTTCTAATCAGAGTACTTAATTTATGGGTGATAATCATTCTAGAAAACACCACAAAGCACTTATCCTTTTATGAGAAGTGTTTCTAATCAGAGTACTTCATTTATGGGTGGTAACCATTCAAAAAACACCACAAAGCACTTATCCTTCTATGAGAAGTGTTTCTAATCAGAGTACTTAATTTATGGGTGGTAACCATTCAAAAAAATACCAAAAAGCACTTATCCTTCTATGAGAAGTGTTTCTAATCAGAGTACTTCATTTATGGGAAGTAACCAATCAAGAAAACACCACAAAGCATTCATGCTTCTATTAGATGTGTTTCTAATGAAAGTACTTCATTTGTGGGTGATAACCATTGAAGAAAACACCACAAAACATTTATGGTTCTATTAGAAGTGTTTCTAATCAGAGTACTTCATTTATGGGTGTTAAACATTCAGGAAAACACCACAAAGCATTTATGCTTCTATGAGAAAAGTTTCTAATCAGAATATTTCATTTATGGGTAGTAAACATTCAAGAAAACAGGACAAAGCTTTTATGCTTCTATGAGAAGTGTTTCTAATCAAAGTACTTCATTTACGAGTGATAACCATTCATGAAACCACCACAAAACACTTATACTTCTATGAGAAATGATTCTAATCAGAGTACTTCATTTATGGGTGGTAACCAATCAAGAAAACACCAAAAAACATTTATGTTTCTATGAGAAGTGTTTCTAATCTGAGTACTTCATTTAAGGGTGATAATCATTCAAGAAAAACACTACATAACATTTATGCTTCTATGAAAAGTGTTTCTAATCAGAGTACTTAATTTATGGGTGATAACCATTCTAGAAAACACCACAAAGCACTTATCCTTCTATGAGAAGTGTTTCTAATCAGAGTACTTCATTTATGGGTGGTAACCATTCAAAAAACACCACAAAGCACTTATCCTTCTATGAGAAGTGTTTCTAATCAGAGTACTTCATTTATGGGTGGTAACCATTCAAAAAAATACCAAAAAACACTTATCCTTCTATGAGAAGTGTTTCTAATCAGAGTACTTCATTTATGGGAAGTAACCAATCAAGAAAACACCACAAAGCATTCATGCTTCTATTAGATGTGTTTCTAATGAAAGTACTTCATTTGTGGGTGATAACCATTGAAGAAAACACCACAAAACATTTATGGTTCTATTAGAAGTGTTTCTAATCAGAGTACTTCATTTATGGGTGTTAAACATTCAGGAAAACACCACAAAGCATTTATGCTTCTATGAGAAAAGTTTCTAATCAGAATACTTCATTTATGGGTAGTAAACATTCAAGAAAACAGGACAAAGCTTTTTTGCTTCTATGAGAAGTGTTTCTAATCAAAGTACTTCATTTACGAGTAATAACCATTCATGAAACAACCACAAAACACTTATACTTCTATGAGAAATGATTCTAATCAGAGTACTTCATTTATGGGTGGTAACCAATTAAGAAAACACCAAAAAACATTTATGTTTCTATGAGAAGTGTTTCTAATCTGAGTACTTCATTTAAGGGTGATAACCATTCAAGAAAAACACTACATAACATTTATGCTTCTATGAAAAGTGTTTCTAATCAGAGTACTTAATTTATGGTTGATAACCATTCTAGAAAACACCACAAAGCATTTATACTTCTATGAGATGTGTTTCTAATCAGAATACTTCATTTATGGGTGGTAAACATTCAAGAAAACAGGACAAAGCTTTTATGCTTCTATGAGAAGTGTTTCTAATCAAAGTACTTCATTTACGAGTGATAACCATTAATGAAACCACCACAAAGCACTTATACTTCTATGAGAAATGATTCTAATCAGAGTACTTCATTTATGGGTGGTAACCATTCAAAAAAATACCAAAAAGCACTTATCCTTCTATGAGAAGTGTTTCTAATCAGAGTACTTCATTTATGGGAAGTAACCAATCAAGAAAACACCACAAAGCATTCATGCTTCTATTAGATGTGTTTCTAATGAAAGTACTTCATTTGTGGGTGATAACCATTGAAGAAAACACCACAAAACATTTATGGTTCTATTAGAAGTGTTTCTAATCAGAGTACTTCATTTATGGGTGTTAAACATTCAGGAAAACACCACAAAGCATTTATGCTTCTATGAGATGTGTTTCTAATAAGAGTACTTCATTTATGGGTGGTAACCAATCAAGAAAACAGGACAAAGCTTTTATGCTTCTATGAGAAGTGTTTCTAATCAAAGTACTTCATTTACGAGTGATAACCATTATTGAAACCACCACAAAGCACTTATACTTCTATGAGAAATGATTCTAATCAGAGTACTTCATTTAAGGTGATAACCATTCAAGAAAACACTACATAACATTTATGCTTCTATGAAAAGTGTTTCTAATCAGAGTACTTAATTTATGGGTGATAACCATTCTAGAAAACACCACAAAGCATTTATACTTCTATGAGATGTGTTTCTAACAGAGTACTTCATTTATGGTTGGTATCCAATCAAGAAAACACCACAAAGCATTCATGCTTCTATGGGCAGTGTTTGTAATCAAAGTACTTCATTTGTGGGTGATAACAATACAAGAAAACAGCACAAAGCATTTATGCTTCTATGAGAAGTGTTTCTAATCAGAGTACTTCATTTATGGGTGGTAACCAATCAAGAAAACACCACAAAGCATTCATGCTTCTAGGGGACGTGTTTCTAATCAAAGTACATCATTTGTGGGTGATAACAATTCAACAAAACACCACAAAGCACTTATCCTTCTATGAGATGTGTTTCTAATCAGAGTACTTCATTTACGGGTAGTAACCAATCAAGAAAACACCACAAAGCATTCATGCTTCTATGAGAAGTGTTTCTAATCGGATTACTTCATTTATGGGTAGTAACCAATCAAGAAAACACCACATAGCATTCATGCTTCTATGAGAAGTGTTTCTAATCAGAGTACTTCATTTGTGGGTGATAACCATTCAAGAAAATACCACAAAGCACTTATCCTTCTATGAGATAGGATTCTAATCAGAGTACTTCATTTATGGGTGGTAACCAATCAAGAAAACACTACAAAGCATTTATGCTTCTATGAGAAGTGTTTCTAATCAGAGTACTTCATTTAAGGGTGATAACCATTCAAGAAAATACCACAAAGCACTTATCCTTTTATGAGAAGTGTTTCTAATCAGAGTACTTCATTTAAGGGTGATAACCATTCAAGAAAAAACTACATATCATTTATGCTTCTATGAGAAGTGTTTCTAATCAGAGTACTTAATTTATGGGTGATAACCATTCTAGAAAACACCACAAAGCACTTATCCTTCTATGAGAAGTGTTTCTAATCAGAGTACTTCATTTATGGGTGGTAACCATTCAAAAAACACCACAAAGCACTTATCCTTCTATGAGAAGTGTTTCTAATCAGAGTACTTCATTTATGGGTGGTAACCATTCAAAAAAATACCAAAAAACACTTATCCTTCTATGAGAAGTGTTTCTAATCAGAGTACTTCATTTATGGGAAGTAACCAATCAAGAAAACACCACAAAGCATTCATGCTTCTATTAGATGTGTTTCTAATGAAAGTACTTCATTTGTGGGTGATAACCATTGAAGAAAACACCACAAAACATTTATGGTTCTATTAGAAGTGTTTCTAATCAGAGTACTTCATTTATGGGTGTTAAACATTCAGGAAAACACCACAAAGCATTTATGCTTCTATGAGAAAAGTTTCTAATCAGAATACTTCATTTATGGGTAGTAAACATTCAAGAAAACAGGACAAAGCTTTTATGCTTCTATGAGAAGTGTTTCTAATCAAAGTACTTCATTTACGAGTAATAACCATTCATGAAACAACCACAAAACACTTATACTTCTATGAGAAATGATTCTAATCAGAGTACTTCATTTATGGGTGGTAACCAATTAAGAAAACACCAAAAAACATTTATGTTTCTATGAGAAGTGTTTCTAATCTGAGTACTTCATTTAAGGGTGATAACCATTCAAGAAAAACACTACATAACATTTATGCTTCTATGAAAAGTGTTTCTAATCAGAGTACTTAATTTATGGTTGATAACCATTCTAGAAAACACCACAAAGCATTTATACTTCTATGAGATGTGTTTCTAATCAGAATACTTCATTTATGGGTGGTAAACATTCAAGAAAACAGGACAAAGCTTTTATGCTTCTATGAGAAGTGTTTCTAATCAAAGTACTTCATTTACGAGTGATAACCATTAATGAAACCACCACAAAGCACTTATACTTCTATGAGAAATGATTCTAATCAGAGTACTTCATTTAAGGTGATAACCATTCAAGAAAACACTACATAACATTTATGCTTCTATGAAAAGTGTTTCTAATCAGAGTACTTAATTTATGGGTGATAACCATTCTAGAAAACACCACAAAGCATTTATACTTCTATGAGATGTGTTTCTAACAGAGTACTTCATTTATGGTTGGTATCCAATCAAGAAAACACCACAAAGCATTCATGCTTCTATGGGCAGTGTTTGTAATCAAAGTACTTCATTTGTGGGTGATAACAATACAAGAAAACAGCACAAAGCATTTATGCTTCTATGAGAAGTGTTTCTAATCAGAGTACTTCATTTATGGGTGGTAACCAATCAAGAAAACACCACAAAGCATTCATGCTTCTAGGAGACGTGTTTCTAATCAAAGTACATCATTTGTGGGTGATAACCATTCAACAAAACACCACAAAGCACTTATCCTTCTATGAGATGTGTTTCTAATCAGAATACTTCATTTACGGGTAGTAACCAATCAAGAAAACACCACAAAGCATTCATGCTTCTATGAGAAGTGTTTCTAATCGGATTACTTCATTTATGGGTAGTAACCAATCAAGAAAACACCACATAGCATTCATGCTTCTATGAGAAGTGTTTCTAATCAGAGTACTTCATTTGTGGGTGATAACCATTCAAGAAAATACCACAAAGCACTTATCCTTCTATGAGATAGGATTCTAATCAGAGTACTTCATTTATGGGTGGTAACCAATCAAGAAAACACTACAAAGCATTTATGCTTCTATGAGAAGTGTTTCTAATCAGAGTACTTCATTTAAGGGTGATAACCATTCAAGAAAATACCACAAAGCACTTATCCTTCTATGAGAAGTGTTTCTAATCAGAGTACTTCATTTAAGGGTGATAACCATTCAAGAAAAAACTACATATCATTTATGCTTCTATGAGAAGTGTTTCTAATCAGAGTACTTCATTTATGGGTGGTAACCAATCAAGAAAACACCACAAAGCATTCATGCTTCTAGGAGACGTGTTTCTAATCAAAGTACATCATTTGTGGGTGATAACAATTCAACAAAACACCACAAAGCACTTATCCTTCTATGAGATGTGTTTCTAATCAGAGTACTTCATTTACGGGTAGTAACCAATCAAGAAAACACCACAAAGCATTCATGCTTCTATGAGAAGTGTTTCTAATCGGATTACTTCATTTATGGGTAGTGACCAATCAAGAAAACACCACATAGCATTCATGCTTCTATGAGAAGTGTTTCTAATCAGAGTACTTCATTTGTGGGTGATAACCATTCAAGAAAATACCACAAAGCACTTATCCTTCTATGAGATAGGATTCTAATCAGAGTACTTCATTTATGGGTGGTAACCAATCAAGAAAACACTACAAAGCATTTATGCTTCTATGAGAAGTGTTTCTAATCAGAGTACTTCATTTAAGGGTGATAACCATTCAAGAAAATACCACAAAGCACTTATCCTTTTATGAGAAGTGTTTCTAATCAGAGTACTTCATTTAAGGGTGATAACCATTCAAGAAAAAACTACATATCATTTATGCTTCTATGAGAAATGTTTCTAATCAGAGTACTTAATTTATGGGTGATAACCATTCTAGAAAACACCACAAAGCACTTATCCTTCTATGAGAAGTGTTTCTAATTAGAGTACTTCATTTATGGGTGGTAACCATTCAAAAAACACCACAAAGCACTTATCCTTCTATGAGAAGTGTTTCTAATCAGAGTACTTCATTTATGGGTGGTAACCATTCAAAAAAATACCAAAAAACACTTATCCTTCTATGAGAAGTGTTTCTAATCAGAGTACTTCATTTATGGGAAGTAACCAATCAAGAAAACACCACAAAGCATTCATGCTTCTATTAGATGTGTTTCTAATGAAAGTACTTCATTTGTGGGTGATAACCATTGAAGAAAACACCACAAAACATTTATGGTTCTATTAGAAGTGTTTCTAATCAGAGTACTTCATTTATGGGTGTTAAACATTCAGGAAAACACCACAAAGCATTTATGCTTCTATGAGAAAAGTTTCTAATCAGAATACTTCATTTATGGGTAGTAAACATTCAAGAAAACAGGACAAAGCTTTTATGCTTCTATGAGAAGTGTTTCTAATCAAAGTACTTCATTTACGAGTAATAACCATTCATGAAACAACCACAAAACACTTATACTTCTATGAGAAATGATTCTAATCAGAGTACTTCATTTATGGGTGGTAACCAATTAAGAAAACACCAAAAAACATTTATGTTTCTATGAGAAGTGTTTCTAATCTGAGTACTTCATTTAAGGGTGATAACCATTCAAGAAAAACACTACATAACATTTATGCTTCTATGAAAAGTGTTTCTAATCAGAGTACTTAATTTATGGTTGATAACCATTCTAGAAAACACCACAAAGCATTTATACTTCTATGAGATGTGTTTCTAATCAGAATACTTCATTTATGGGTGGTAAACATTCAAGAAAACAGGACAAAGCTTTTATGCTTCTATGAGAAGTGTTTCTAATCAAAGTACTTCATTTACGAGTGATAACCATTAATGAAACCACCACAAAGCACTTATACATCTATGAGAAATGATTCTAATCAGAGTACTTCATTTAAGGTGATAACCATTCAAGAAAACACTACATAACATTTATGCTTCTATGAAAAGTGTTTCTAATCAGAGTACTTAATTTATGGGTGATAACCATTCTAGAAAACACCACAAAGCATTTATACTTCTATGAGATGTGTTTCTAACAGAGTACTTCATTTATGGTTGGTATCCAATCAAGAAAACACCACAAAGCATTCATGCTTCTATGGGCAGTGTTTGTAATCAAAGTACTTCATTTGTGGGTGATAACAATACAAGAAAACAGCACAAAGCATTTATGCTTCTATGAGAAGTGTTTCTAATCAGAGTACTTCATTTATGGGTGGTAACCAATCAAGAAAACACCACAAAGCATTCATGCTTCTAGGAGACGTGTTTCTAATCAAAGTACATCATTTGTGGGTGATAACCATTCAACAAAACACCACAAAGCACTTATCCTTCTATGAGATGTGTTTCTAATCAGAGTACTTCATTTACGGGTAGTAACCAATCAAGAAAACACCACAAAGCATTCATGCTTCTATGAGAAGTGTTTCTAATCGGATTACTTCATTTATGGGTAGTAACCAATCAAGAAATCACCACATAGCATTCATGCTTCTATGAGAAGTGTTTCTAATCAGAGTACTTCATTTGTGGGTGATAACCATTCAAGAAAATACCACAAAGCACTTATCCTTCTATGAGATAGGATTCTAATCAGAGTACTTCATTTATGGGTGGTAACCAATCAAGAAAACACTACAAAGCATTTATGCTTCTATGAGAAGTGTTTCTAATCAGAGTACTTCATTTAAGGGTGCTAACCATTCAAGAAAATACCACAAAGCACTTATCCTTCTATGAGAAGTGTTTCTAATCAGAGTACTTCATTTAAGGGTGATAACCATTCAAGAAAAAACTACATATCATTTATGCTTCTATGAGAAGTGTTTCTAATCAGAGTACTTAATTTATGGGTGATAACCATTCTAGAAAACACCACAAAGCACTTATCCTTCTATGAGAAGTGTTTCTAATCAGAGTACTTCATTTATGGGTGGTAACCAATCAAGAAAACACCACAAAGCATTCATGCTTCTAGGAGACGTGTTTCTAATCAAAGTACATCATTTGTGGGTGATAACCATTCAACAAAACACCACAAAGCACTTATCCTTCTATGAGATGTGTTTCTAATCAGAGTACTTCATTTACGGGTAGTAACCAATCAAGAAAACATCAGAAAGCATTCATGCTTCTATGAGAAGTGTTTCTAATGAAAGTACTTCATTTATGGGTAGTAACCAATCAAGAAAACACCACATAGCATTCATGCTTCTATGAGAAGTGTTTCTAATCAGAGTACTTCATTTGTGGGTGATAACCATTCAAGAAAATACCACAAAGCACTTATCCTTCTATAAGATAGGATTCTAATCACAGTACTTCATTTATGGGTGGTAACCAATCAAGAAAACACTACAAAGCATTTACCCTTCTATGAGAAGTGTTTCTAATCAAAGAACTTCATTTAAGGGTGATAACCATTCAATAAAATAACACAAAGCACTTATCCTTCTATGAGAAGTGTTTCTAATCAAAGTACTTCATTTACGAGTGATAACCATTAATGAAACCACCACAAAGCACTTATACTTCTATGAGAAATGATTCTAATCAAAGTACTTCATTTAAGGTGATAACCATTCAAGAAAACACTACATAACATTTATGCTTCTATGAAAAGTGTTTCTAATCAGAGTACTTAATTTATGGGTGATAACCATTCTAGAAAACACCACAAAGCATTTATACTTCTATGAGATGTGTTTCTAACAGAGTACTTCATTTATGGTTGGTATCCAATCAAGAAAACACCACAAAGCATTCATGCTTCTATGGGCAGTGTTTGTAATCAAAGTACTTCATTTGTGGGTGATAACAATACAAGAAAACAACACAAAGCATTTATGCTTCTATGAGAAGTGTTTCTAATCAGAGTACTTCATTTATGGGTGGTAACCAATCAAGAAAACACCACAAAGCATTCATGCTTCTAGGAGACGTGTTTCTAATCAAAGTACATCATTTGTGGGTGATAACCATTCAACAAAACACCACAAAGCACTTATCCTTCTATGAGATGTGTTTCTAATCAGAGTACTTCATTTACGGGTAGTAACCAATCAAGAAAACACCACAAAGCATTCATGCTTCTATGGGCAGTGTTTGTAATCAAAGTACTTCATTTGTGGGTGATAACAATACAAGAAAACAGCACAAAGCATTTATGCTTCTATGGGAAGTGTTTCTAATCAGAGTACTTCATTTATGGGTGGTAACCAATCAAGAAAACACCACAAAGCATTCATGCTTCTAGGAGACGTGTTTCTAATCAAAGTACATCATTTGTGGGTGATAACCATTCAACAAAACACCACAAAGCACTTATCCTTCTATGAGATGTGTTTCTAATCAGAGTACTTCATTTACGGGTAGTAACCAATCAAGAAAACACCACAAAGCATTCATGCTTCTATGAGAAGTGTTTCTAATCGGATTACTTCATTTATGGGTAGTAACCAATCAAGAAATCACCACATAGCATTCATGCTTCTATGAGAAGTGTTTCTAATCAGAGTACTTCATTTGTGGGTGATAACCATTCAAGAAAATACCACAAAGCACTTATCCTTCTATGAGATAGGATTCTAATCAGAGTACTTCATTTATGGGTGGTAACCAATCAAGAAAACACTACAAAGCATTTATGCTTCTATGAGAAGTGTTTCTAATCAGAGTACTTCATTTAAGGGTGCTAACCATTCAAGAAAATACCACAAAGCACTTATCCTTCTATGAGAAGTGTTTCTAATCAGAGTACTTCATTTAAGGGTGATAACCATTCAAGAAAAAACTACATATCATTTATGCTTCTATGAGAAGTGTTTCTAATCAGAGTACTTAATTTATGGGTGATAACCATTCTAGAAAACACCACAAAGCACTTATCCTTCTATGAGAAGTGTTTCTAATCAGAGTACTTCATTTATGGGTGGTAACCAATCAAGAAAACACCACAAAGCATTCATGCTTCTAGGAGACGTGTTTCTAATCAAAGTACATCATTTGTGGGTGATAACCATTCAACAAAACACCACAAAGCACTTATCCTTCTATGAGATGTGTTTCTAATCAGAGTACTTCATTTACGGGTAGTAACCAATCAAGAAAACATCAGAAAGCATTCATGCTTCTATGAGAAGTGTTTCTAATGAAAGTACTTCATTTATGGGTAGTAACCAATCAAGAAAACACCACATAGCATTCATGCTTCTATGAGAAGTGTTTCTAATCAGAGTACTTCATTTGTGGGTGATAACCATTCAAGAAAATACCACAAAGCACTTATCCTTCTATAAGATAGGATTCTAATCACAGTACTTCATTTATGGGTGGTAACCAATCAAGAAAACACTACAAAGCATTTACCCTTCTATGAGAAGTGTTTCTAATCAAAGAACTTCATTTAAGGGTGATAACCATTCAATAAAATAACACAAAGCACTTATCCTTCTATGAGAAGTGTTTCTAATCAAAGTACTTCATTTACGAGTGATAACCATTAATGAAACCACCACAAAGCACTTATACTTCTATGAGAAATGATTCTAATCAAAGTACTTCATTTAAGGTGATAACCATTCAAGAAAACACTACATAACATTTATGCTTCTATGAAAAGTGTTTCTAATCAGAGTACTTAATTTATGGGTGATAACCATTCTAGAAAACACCACAAAGCATTTATACTTCTATGAGATGTGTTTCTAACAGAGTACTTCATTTATGGTTGGTATCCAATCAAGAAAACACCACAAAGCATTCATGCTTCTATGGGCAGTGTTTGTAATCAAAGTACTTCATTTGTGGGTGATAACAATACAAGAAAACAACACAAAGCATTTATGCTTCTATGAGAAGTGTTTCTAATCAGAGTACTTCATTTATGGGTGGTAACCAATCAAGAAAACACCACAAAGCATTCATGCTTCTAGGAGACGTGTTTCTAATCAAAGTACATCATTTGTGGGTGATAACCATTCAACAAAACACCACAAAGCACTTATCCTTCTATGAGATGTGTTTCTAATCAGAGTACTTCATTTACGGGTAGTAACCAATCAAGAAAACACCACAAAGCATTCATGCTTCTATGAGAAGTGTTTCTAATCGGATTACTTCATTTATGGGTAGTAACCAATCAAGAAAACACCACATAGCATTCATGCTTCTATGAGAAGTGTTTCTAATCAGAGTACTTCATTTGTGGGTGATAACCATTCAAGAAAATACCACAAAGCACTTATCCTTCTATGAGATAGGATTCTAATCAGAGTACTTCATTTATGGGTGGTAACCAATCAAGAAAACACTACAAAGCATTTATGCTTCTATGAGAAGTGTTTCTAATCAGAGTACTTCATTTAAGGGTGCTAACCATTCAAGAAAATACCACAAAGCACTTATCCTTCTATGAGAAGTGTTTCTAATCAGAGTACTTCATTTAAGGGTGATAACCATTCAAGAAAAAACTACATATCATTTATGCTTCTATGAGAAGTGTTTCTAATCAGAGTACTTAATTTATGGGTGATAACCATTCTAGAAAACACCACAAAGCACTTATCCTTCTATGAGAAGTGTTTCTAATCAGAGTACTTCATTTATGGGTGATAACCATTCAAGAAAAAACTACATATCATTTATGCTTCTATGAGAAGTGTTTCTAATCAGAGTACTTAATTTATGGGTGATAACCATTCTAGAAAACACCACAAAGCACTTATCCTTCTATGAGAAGTGTTTCTAATCAGAGTACTTCATTTATGGGTGGTAACCATTGAAAAAACACCAGAAAGCACTTATCCTTCTATGAGAAGTGTTTCTAATCAGAGTACTTCATTTATGGGTGGTAACCATTCAAAAAAATACCAAAAAGCACTTATCCTTCTATGAGAAGTGTTTCTAATCAGAGTACTTCATTTATGGGAAGTAACCAATCAAGAAAACACCACAAAGCATTCATGCTTCTATTAGATGTGTTTCTAATGAAAGTACTTCATTTGTGGGTGATAACCATTGAAGAAAACACCACAAAACATTTATGGTTCTATTAGAAGTGTTTCTAATCAGAGTACTTCATTTATGGGTGTTAAACATTCAGGAAAACACCACAAAGCATTTATGCTTCTATGAGAAAAGTTTCTAATCAGAATACTTCATTTATGGGTAGTAAACATTCAAGAAAACAGGACAAAGCTTTTATGCTTCTATGAGAAGTGTTTCTAATCAAAGTACTTCATTTACGAGTAATAACCATTCATGAAACAACCACAAAACACTTATACTTCTATGAGAAATGATTCTAATCAGAGTACTTCATTTATGGGTGGTAACCAATTAAGAAAACACCAAAAAACATTTATGTTTCTATGAGAAGTGTTTCTAATCAGAGTACTTAATTTATGGTTGATCACCATTCTAGAAAACACCACAAAGCATTTATACTTCTATGAGATGTGTTTCTAATCAGAATACTTCATTTATGGGTGGTAAACATTCAAGAAAACAGGACAAAGCTTTTATGCTTCTATGAGAAGTGTTTCTAATCAAAGTACTTCATTTACGAGTGATAACCATTAATGAAACCACCACAAAGCACTTATACTTCTATGAGAAATGATTCTAATCAGAGTACTTCATTTAAGGTGATAACCATTCAAGAAAACACTACATAACATTTATGCTTCTATGAAAAGTGTTTCTAATCAGAGTACTTAATTTATGGGTGATAACCATTCTAGAAAACACCACAAAGCATTTATACTTCTATGAGATGTGTTTCTAACAGAGTACTTCATTTATGGTTGGTATCCAATCAAGAAAACACCACAAAGCATTCATGCTTCTATGGGCAGTGTTTGTAATCAAAGTACTTCATTTGTGGGTGATAACAATACAAGAAAACAGCACAAAGCATTTATGCTTCTATGAGAAGTGTTTCTAATCAGAGTACTTCATTTATGGGTGGTAACCAATCAAGAAAACACCACAAAGCATTCATGCTTCTAGGAGACGTGTTTCTAATCAAAGTACATCATTTGTGGGTGATAACCATTCAACAAAACACCACAAAGCACTTATCCTTCTATGAGATGTGTTTCTAATCAGAGTACTTCATTTACGGGTAGTAACCAATCAAGAAAACACCACAAAGCATTCATGCTTCTATGAGAAGTGTTTCTAATCGGATTACTTCATTTATGGGTAGTAACCAATCAAGAAAACACCACATAGCATTCATGCTTCTATGAGAAGTGTTTCTAATCAGAGTACTTCATTTGTGGGTGATAACCATTCAAGAAAATACCACAAAGCACTTATCCTTCTATGAGATAGGATTCTAATCAGAGTACTTCATTTATGGGTGGTAACCAATCAAGAAAACACTACAAAGCATTTATGCTTCTATGAGAAGTGTTTCTAATCAGAGTACTTCATTTAAGGGTGCTAACCATTCAAGAAAATACCACAAAGCACTTATCCTTCTATGAGAAGTGTTTCTAATCAGAGTACTTCATTTAAGGGTGATAACCATTCAAGAAAAAACTACATATCATTTATGCTTCTATGAGAAGTGTTTCTAATCAGAGTACTTAATTTATGGGTGATAACCATTCTAGAAAACACCACAAAGCACTTATCCTTCTATGAGAAGTGTTTCTAATCAGAGTACTTCATTTATGGGTGGTAACCAATCAAGAAAACACCACAAAGCATTCATGCTTCTAGGAGACGTGTTTCTAATCAAAGTACATCATTTGTGGGTGATAACCATTCAACAAAACACCACAAAGCACTTATCCTTCTATGAGATGTGTTTCTAATCAGAGTACTTCATTTACGGGTAGTAACCAATCAAGAAAACATCACAAAGCATTCATGCTTCTATGAGAAGTGTTTCTAATGAAAGTACTTCATTTATGGGTAGTAACCAATCAAGAAAACACTACAAAGCATTTACCCTTCTATGAGAAGTGTTTCTAATCAAAGAACTTCATTTAAGGGTGATAACCATTCAATAAAATAACACAAAGCACTTATCCTTCTATGAGAAGTGTTTCTAATCAAAGTACTTCATTTACGAGTGATAACCATTAATGAAACCACCACAAAGCACTTATACTTCTATGAGAAATGATTCTAATCAGAGTACTTCATTTAAGGTGATAACCATTCAAGAAAACACTACATAACATTTATGCTTCTATGAAAAGTGTTTCTAATCAGAGTACTTAATTTATGGGTGATAACCATTCTAGAAAACACCACAAAGCATTTATACTTCTATGAGATGTGTTTCTAACAGAGTACTTCATTTATGGTTGGTATCCAATCAAGAAAACACCACAAAGCATTCATGCTTCTATGGGCAGTGTTTGTAATCAAAGTACTTCATTTGTGGGTGATAACAATACAAGAAAACAGCACAAAGCATTTATGCTTCTATGAGAAGTGTTTCTAATCAGAGTACTTCATTTATGGGTGGTAACCAATCAAGAAAACACCACAAAGCATTCATGCTTCTAGGAGACGTGTTTCTAATCAAAGTACATCATTTGTGGGTGATAACCATTCAACAAAACACCACAAAGCACTTATCCTTCTATGAGATGTGTTTCTAATCAGAATACTTCATTTACGGGTAGTAACCAATCAAGAAAACACCACAAAGCATTCATGCTTCTATGAGAAGTGTTTCTAATCGGATTACTTCATTTATGGGTAGTAACCAATCAAGAAAACACCACATAGCATTCATGCTTCTATGAGAAGTGTTTCTAATCAGAGTACTTCATTTGTGGGTGATAACCATTCAAGAAAATACCACAAAGCACTTATCCTTCTATGAGATAGGATTCTAATCAGAGTACTTCATTTATGGGTGGTAACCAATCAAGAAAACACTACAAAGCATTTATGCTTCTATGAGAAGTGTTTCTAATCAGAGTACTTCATTTAAGGGTGATAACCATTCAAGAAAATACCACAAAGCACTTATCCTTTTATGAGAAGTGTTTCTAATCAGAGTACTTCATTTAAGGGTGATAACCATTCAAGAAAAAACTACATATCATTTATGCTTCTATGAGAAGTGTTTCTAATCAGAGTACTTAATTTATGGGTGATAACCATTCTAGAAAACACCACAAAGCACTTATCCTTCTATGAGAAGTGTTTCTAATCAGAGTACTTCATTTATGGGTGGTAACCATTCAAAAAACACCACAAAGCACTTATCCTTCTATGAGAAGTGTTTCTAATCAGAGTACTTCATTTATGGGTGGTAACCATTCAAAAAAATACCAAAAAGCACTTATCCTTCTATGAGAAGTGTTTCTAATCAGAGTACTTCATTTATGGGAAGTAACCAATCAAGAAAACACCACAAAGCATTCATGCTTCTATTAGATGTGTTTCTACTGAAAGTACTTCATTTGTGGGTGATAACCATTGAAGAAAACACCACAAAACATTTATGGTTCTATTAGAAGTGTTTCTAATCAGAGTACTTCATTTATGGGTGTTAAACATTCAGGAAAACACCACAAAGCATTTATGCTTCTATGAGAAAAGTTTCTAATCAGAATACTTCATTTTTGGGTAGTAAACATTCAAGAAAACAGGACAAAGCTTTTATGCTTCTATGAGAAGTGTTTCTAATCAAAGTACTTCATTTACGAGTAATAACCATTCATGAAACAACCACAAAACACTTATACTTCTATGAGAAATGATTCTAATCAGAGTACTTCATTTATGGGTGGTAACCAATTAAGAAAACACCAAAAAACATTTATGTTTCTATGAGAAGTGTTTCTAATCTGAGTACTTCATTTAAGGGTGATAATCATTCAAGAAAAACACTACATAACATTTATGCTTCTATGAAAAGTGTTTCTAATCAGAGTACTTAATTTATGGTTGATCACCATTCTAGAAAACACCACAAAGCATTTATACTTCTATGAGATGTGTTTCTAATCAGAATACTTCATTTATGGGTGGTAAACATTCAAGAAAACAGGACAAAGCTTTTATGCTTCTATGAGAAGTGTTTCTAATCAAAGTACTTCATTTACGAGTGATAACCATTAATGAAACCACCACAAAGCACTTATACTTCTATGAGAAATGATTCTAATCAGAGTACTTCATTTAAGGTGATAACCATTCAAGAAAACACTACATAACATTTATGCTTCTATGAAAAGTGTTTCTAATCAGAGTACTTAATTTATGGGTGATAACCATTCTAGAAAACACCACAAAGCATTTATACTTCTATGAGATGTGTTTCTAACAGAGTACTTCATTTATGGTTGGTATCCAATCAAGAAAACACCACAAAGCATTCATGCTTCTATGAGCAGTGTTTGTAATCAAAGTACTTCATTTGTGGGTGATAACAATACAAGAAAACAGCACAAAGCATTTATGCTTCTATGAGAAGTGTTTCTAATCAGAGTACTTCATTTATGGGTGGGAACCAATCAAGAAAACACCACAAAGCATTCATGCTTCTAGGAGACGTGTTTCTAATCAAAGTACATCATTTGTGGGTGATAACCATTCAACAAAACACCACAAAGCACTTATCCTTCTTTGAGATGTGTTTCTAATCAAAGAACTTCATTTAAGGGTGATAACCATTCAATAAAATAACACAAAGCACTTATCCTTCTATGAGAAGTGTTTCTAATCAGAGTACTTCATTTATGGGAAGTAACCAATCAAGAAAACACCACAAAGCATTCATGCTTCTATTAGATGTGTTTCTAATGAAAGTACTTCATTTGTGGGTGATAACCATTGAAGAAAACACCACAAAACATTTATGGTTCTATTAGAAGTGTTTCTAATCAGAGTACTTCATTTATGGGTGTTAAACATTCAGGAAAACACCACAAAGCATTTATGCTTCTATGAGAAAAGTTTCTAATCAGAATACTTCATTTATGGGTAGTAAACATTCAAGAAAACAGGACAAAGCTTTTATGCTTCTATGAGAAGTGTTTCTAATCAAAGTACTTCATTTACGAGTAATAAGCATTCATGAAACAACCACAAAACACTTATACTTCTATGAGAAATGATTCTAATCAGAGTACTTCATTTATGGGTGGTAACCAATTAAGAAAACACCAAAAAACATTTATGTTTCTATGAGAAGTGTTTCTAATCTGAGTACTTCATTTAAGGGTGATAACCATTCAAGAAAAACACTACATAACATTTATGCTTCTATGAAAAGTGTTTCTAATCAGAGTACTTAATTTATGGTTGATAACCATTCTAGAAAACACCACAAAGCATTTATACTTCTATGAGATGTGTTTCTAATCAGAATACTTCATTTATGGGTGGTAAACATTCAAGAAAACAGGACAAAGCTTTTATGCTTCTATGAGAAGTGTTTCTAATCAAAGTACTTCATTTACGAGTGATAACCATTAATGAAACCACCACAAAGCACTTATACTTCTATGAGAAATGATTCTAATCAGAGTACTTCATTTAAGGTGATAACCATTCAAGAAAACACTACATAACATTTATGCTTCTATGAAAAGTGTTTCTAATCAGAGTACTTAATTTATGGGTGATAACCATTCTAGAAAACACCACAAAGCATTTATACTTCTATGAGATGTGTTTCTAACAGAGTACTTCATTTATGGTTGGTATCCAATCAAGAAAACACCACAAAGCATTCATGCTTCTATGGGCAGTGTTTGTAATCAAAGTACTTCATTTGTGGGTGATAACAATACAAGAAAACAGCACAAAGCATTTATGCTTCTATGAGAAGTGTTTCTAATCAGAGTACTTCATTTATGGGTGGGAACCAATCAAGAAAACACCACAAAGCATTCATGCTTCTAGGACGTGTTTCTAATCAAAGTACATCATTTGTGGGTGATAACCATTCAACAAAACACCACAAAGCACTTATCCTTCTATGAGATGTGTTTCTAATCAAAGAACTTCATTTAAGGGTGATAACCATTCAATAAAATAACACAAAGCACTTATCCTTCTATGAGAAGTGTTTCTAATCAGAGTACTTCATTTATGGGAAGTAACCAATCAAGAAAACACCACAAAGCATTCATGCTTCTATTAGATGTGTTTCTAATGAAAGTACTTCATTTCTGGGTGATAACCATTGAAGAAAACACCACAAAACATTTATGGTTCTATTAGAAGTGTTTCTAATCAGAGTACTTCATTTATGGGTGTTAAACATTCAGGAAAACACCACAAAGCATTTATGCTTCTATGAGAAAAGTTTCTAATCAGAATACTTCATTTATGGGTAGTAAACATTCAAGAAAACAGGACAAAGCTTTTATGCTTCTATGAGAAGTGTTTCTAATCAAAGTACTTCATTTACGAGTAATAAGCATTCATGAAACAACCACAAAACACTTATACTTCTATGAGAAATGATTCTAATCAGAGTACTTCATTTATGGGTGGTAACCAATTAAGAAAACACCAAAAAACATTTATGTTTCTATGAGAAGTGTTTCTAATCTGAGTACTTCATTTAAGGGTGATAACCATTCAAGAAAAACACTACATAACATTTATGCTTCTATGAAAAGTGTTTCTAATCAGAGTACTTAATTTATGGTTGATAACCATTCTAGAAAACACCACAAAGCATTTATACTTCTATGAGATGTGTTTCTAATCAGAATACTTCATTTATGGGTGGTAAACATTCAAGAAAACAGGACAAAGCTTTTATGCTTCTATGAGAAGTGTTTCTAATCAAAGTACTTCATTTACGAGTGATAACCATTAATGAAACCACCACAAAGCACTTATACTTCTATGAGAAATGATTCTAATCAGAGTACTTCATTTAAGGTGATAACCATTCAAGAAAACACTACATAACATTTATGCTTCTATGAAAAGTGTTTCTAATCAGAGTACTTAATTTATGGGTGATAACCATTCTAGAAAACACCACAAAGCATTTATACTTCTATGAGATGTGTTTCTAACAGAGTACTTCATTTATGGTTGGTATCCAATCAAGAAAACACCACAAAGCATTCATGCTTCTATGGGCAGTGTTTGTAATCAAAGTACTTCATTTGTGGGTGATAACAATACAAGAAAACAGCACAAAGCATTTATGCTTCTATGAGAAGTGTTTCTAATCAGAGTACTTCATTTATGGGTGGGAACCAATCAAGAAAACACCACAAAGCATTCATGCTTCTAGGACGTGTTTCTAATCAAAGTACATCATTTGTGGGTGATAACCATTCAACAAAACACCACAAAGCACTTATCCTTCTATGAGATGTGTTTCTAATCAAAGAACTTCATTTAAGGGTGATAACCATTCAATAAAATAACACAAAGCACTTATCCTTCTATGAGAAGTGTTTCTAATCAGAGTACTTCATTTATGGGAAGTAACCAATCAAGAAAACACCACAAAGCATTCATGCTTCTATTAGATGTGTTTCTAATGAAAGTACTTCATTTCTGGGTGATAACCATTGAAGAAAACACCACAAAACATTTATGGTTCTATTAGAAGTGTTTCTAATCAGAGTACTTCATTTATGGTTGTTAAACATTCAGGAAAACACCACAAAGCATTTATGCTTCTATGAGAAAAGTTTCTAATCAGAATACTTCATTTATGGGTAGTAAACATTCAAGAAAACAGGACAAAGCTTTTATGCTTCTATGAGAAGTGTTTCTAATCAAAGTACTTCATTTACGAGTAATAAGCATTCATGAAACAACCACAAAACACTTATACTTCTATGAGAAATGATTCTAATCAGAGTACTTCATTTATGGGTGGTAACCAATTAAGAAAACACCAAAAAACATTTATGTTTCTATGAGAAGTGTTTCTAATCTGAGTACTTCATTTAAGGGTGATAACCATTCAAGAAAAACACTACATAACATTTATGCTTCTATGAAAAGTGTTTCTAATCAGAGTACTTAATTTATGGTTGATAACCATTCTAGAAAACACCACAAAGCATTTATACTTCTATGAGATGTGTTTCTAATCAGAATACTTCATTTATGGGTGGTAAACATTCAAGAAAACAGGACAAAGCTTTTATGCTTCTATGAGAAGTGTTTCTAATCAAAGTACTTCATTTACGAGTGATAACCATTAATGAAACCACCACAAAGCACTTATACTTCTATGAGAAATGATTCTAATCAGAGTACTTCATTTAAGGTGATAACCATTCAAGAAAACACTACATAACATTTATGCTTCTATGAAAAGTGTTTCTAATCAGAGTACTTAATTTATGGGTGATAACCATTCTAGAAAACACCACAAAGCATTTATACTTCTATGAGATGTGTTTCTAACAGAGTACTTCATTTATGGTTGGTATCCAATCAAGAAAACACCACAAAGCATTCATGCTTCTATGGGCAGTGTTTGTAATCAAAGTACTTCATTTGTGGGTGATAACAATACAAGAAAACAGCACAAAGCATTTATGCTTCTATGAGAAGTGTTTCTAATCAGAGTACTTCATTTATGGGTGGGAACCAATCAAGAAAACACCACAAAGCATTCATGCTTCTAGGACGTGTTTCTAATCAAAGTACATCATTTGTGGGTGATAACCATTCAACAAAACACCACAAAGCACTTATCCTTCTATGAGATGTGTTTCTAATCAAAGAACTTCATTTAAGGGTGATAACCATTCAATAAAATAACACAAAGCACTTATCCTTCTATGAGAAGTGTTTCTAATCAGAGTACTTCATTTATGGGAAGTAACCAATCAAGAAAACACCACAAAGCATTCATTCTTCTATTAGATGTGTTTCTAATGAAAGTACTTCATTTGTGGGTGATTACCATTGAAGAAAACACCACAAAACATTTATGGTTCTATTAGAAGTGTTTCTAATCAGAGTACTTCATTTATGGGTGTTAAACATTCAGGAAAACACCACAAAGCATTTATGCTTCTATGAGATGTGTTTCTAATCAGAGTACTTCATTTATGGGTGGTAACCAATCAAGAAAACAGGACAAAGCTTTTATGCTTCTATGAGAAGTGTTTCTAATCAAAGTACTTCATTTACGAGTGATAACCATTAATGAAACCACCACAAAGCACTTATACTTCTATGAGAAATGATTCTAATCAGAGTACTTCATTTAAGGTGATAACCATTCAAGAAAACACTACATAACATTTATGCTTCTATGAAAAGTGTTTCTAATCAGAGTACTTAATTTATGGGTGATAACCATTCTAGAAAACACCACAAAGCATTTATACTTCTATGAGATGTGTTTCTAACAGAGTACTTCATTTATGGTTGGTATCCAATCAAGAAAACACCACAAAGCATTCATGCTTCTATGGGCAGTGTTTGTAATCAAAGTACTTCATTTGTGGGTGATAACAATACAAGAAAACAGCACAAAGCATTTATGCTTCTATGAGAAGTGTTTCTAATCAGAGTACTTCATTTATGGGTGGTAACCAATCAAGAAAACACCACAAAGCATTCATGCTTCTAGGAGACGTGTTTCTAATCAAAGTACATCATTTGTGGGTGATAACCATTCAACAAAACACCACAAAGCACTTATCCTTCTATGAGATGTGTTTCTAATCAGAGTACTTCATTTACGGGTAGTAACCAATCAAGAAAACACCACAAAGCATTCATGCTTCTATGAGAAGTGTTTCTAATCGGATTACTTCATTTATGGGTAGTAACCAATCAAGAAAACACCACATAGCATTCATGCTTCTATGAGAAGTGTTTCTAATCAGAGTACTTCATTTGTGGGTGATAACCATTCAAGAAAATACCACAAAGCACTTATCCTTCTATGAGATAGGATTCTAATCAGAGTACTTCATTTATGGGTGGTAACCAATCAAGAAAACACTACAAAGCATTTATGCTTCTATGAGAAGTGTTTCTAATCAGAGTACTTCATTTAAGGGTGATAACCATTCAAGAAAATACCACAAAGCACTTATCCTTCTATGAGAAGTGTTTCTAATCAGAGTACTTCATTTAAGGGTGATAACCATTCAAGAAAAAACTACATATCATTTATGCTTCTATGAGAAGTGTTTCTAATCAGAGTACTTAATTTATGGGTGATAACCATTCTAGAAAACACCACAAAGCACTTATCCTTCTATGAGAAGTGTTTCTAATCAGAGTACTTCATTTATGGGTGGTAACCAATCAAGAAAACACCACAAAGCATTCATGCTTCTAGGAGACGTGTTTCTAATCAAAGTACATCATTTGTGGGTGATAACCATTCAACAAAACACCACAAAGCACTTATCCTTCTATGAGATGTGTTTCTAATCAGAGTACTTCATTTACGGGTAGTAACCAATCAAGAAAACATCACAAAGCATTCATGCTTCTATGAGAAGTGTTTCTAATGAAAGTACTTCATTTATGGGTAGTAACCAATCAAGAAAACACCACATAGCATTCATGCTTCTATGAGAAGTGTTTCTAATCAGAGTACTTCATTTGTGGGTGATAACCATTCAAGAAAATACCACAAAGCACTTATCCTTCTATAAGATAGGATTCTAATCAGAGTACTTCATTTATGGGTGGTAACCAATCAAGAAAACACTACAAAGCATTTACCCTTCTATGAGAAGTGTTTCTAATCAAAGAACTTCATTTAAGGGTGATAACCATTCAATAAAATAACACAAAGCACTTATCCTTCTATGAGAAGTGTTTCTAATCAAAGTACTTCATTTACGAGTGATAACCATTAATGAAACCACCACAAAGCACTTATACTTCTATGAGAAATGATTCTAATCAGAGTACTTCATTTAAGGTGATAACCATTCAAGAAAACACTACATAACATTTATGCTTCTATGAAAAGTGTTTCTAATCAGAGTACTTAATTTATGAGTGATAACCATTCTAGAAAACACCACAAAGCATTTATACTTCTATGAGATGTGTTTCTAACAGAGTACTTCATTTATGGTTGGTATCCAATCAAGAAAACACCACAAAGCATTCATGCTTCTATGGGCAGTGTTTGTAATCAAATTACTTCATTTGTGGGTGATAACAATACAAGAAAACAGCACAAAGCATTTATGCTTCTATGAGAAGTGTTTCTAATCAGAGTACTTCATTTACGGGTAGTAACCAATCAAGAAAACACCACAAAGCATTCATGCTTCTATGAGAAGTGTTTCTAATCGGATTACTTCATTTATGGGTAGTAACCAATCAAGAAAACACCACATAGCATTCATGCTTCTATGAGAAGTGTTTCTAATCAGAGTACTTCATTTGTGGGTGATAACCATTCAAGAAAATACCACAAAGCACTTATCCTTCTATGAGATAGGATTCTAATCAGAGTACTTCATTTATGGGTGGTAACCAATCAAGAAAACACTACAAAGCATTTATGCTTCTATGAGAAGTGTTTCTAATCAGAGTACTTCATTTAAGGGTGATAACCATTCAAGAAAATACCACAAAGCACTTATCCCTTTATGAGAAGTGTTTCTAATCAGAGTACTTCATTTAAGGGTGATAACCATTCAAGAAAAAACTACATATCATTTATGCTTCTATGAGAAGTGTTTCTAATCAGAGTACTTAATTTATGGGTGATAACCATTCTAGAAAACACCACAAAGCACTTATCCTTCTATGAGAAGTGTTTCTAATCAGAGTACTTCATTTATGGGTGGTAACCATTCATAAAAATACCAAAAAGCACTTATCCTTCTATGAGAAGTGTTTCTAATCAGAGTACTTCATTTATGGGAAGTAACCAATCAAGAAAACACCACAAAGCATTCATGCTTCTATTAGATGTGTTTCTAATGAAAGTACTTCATTTGTGGGTGATAACCATTGAAGAAAACACCACAAAACATTTATGGTTCTATTAGAAGTGTTTCTAATCAGAGTACTTCATTTATGGGTGTTAAACATTCAGGAAAACACCACAAAGCATTTATGCTTCTATGAGAAAAGTTTCTAATCAGAATACTTCATTTATGGGTAGTAAACATTCAAGAAAACAGGACAAAGCTTTTATGCTTCTATGAGAAGTGTTTCTAATCAAAGTACTTCATTTACGAGTAATAACCATTCATGAAACAACCACAAAACACTTATACTTCTATGAGAAATGATTCTAATCAGAGTACTTCATTTATGGGTGGTAACCAATTAAGAAAACACCAAAAAACATTTATGTTTCTATGAGAAGTGTTTCTAATCTGAGTACTTCATTTAAGGGTGATAACCATTCAAAAAAACACTACATAACATTTATGCTTCTATGAAAAGTGTTTCTAATCAGAGTACTTAATTTATGGTTGATAACCATTCTAGAAAACACCACAAAGCATTTATACTTCTATGAGATGTGTTTCTAATCAGAATACTTCATTTATGGGTGGTAAACATTCAAGAAAACAGGACAAAGCTTTTATGCTTCTATGGGCAGTGTTTGTAATCAAAGTACTTCATTTGTGGGTGATAACAATACAAGAAAACAGCACAAAGCATTTATGCTTCTATGAGAAGTGTTTCTAATCAGAGTACTTCATTTATGGGTGGTAACCAATCAAGAAAACACCACAAAGCATTCATGCTTCTAGGAGACGTGTTTCTAATCAAAGTACATCATTTGTGGGTGATAACCATTCAAGAAAATACCACAAAGCACTTATCCTTCTATGAGAAGTGTTTCTAATCAGAGTACTTCATTTAAGGGTGATAACCATTCAAGAAAAAACTACATATCATTTATGCTTCTATGAGAAGAGTTTCTAATCAGAGTACTTAATTTATGGGTGATAACCATTCTAGAAAACATCACAAAGCACTTATCCTTCTATGAGAAGTGTTTCTAATCAGAGTACTTCATTTATGGGTGGTAACCAATCAAGAAAACACCACAAAGCATTCATGCTTCTAGGAGACGTGTTTCTAATCAAAGTACATCATTTGTGGGTGATTACCATTCAACAAAACACCACAAAGCACTTATCCTTCTATGAGATGTGTTTCTAATCAGAGTACTTCATTTACGGGTAGTAACCAATCAAGAAAACATCACAAAGCATTCATGCTTCTATGAGAAGTGTTTCTAATGAAAGTACTTCATTTATGGGTAGTAACCAATCAAGAAAACACCACATAGCATTCATGCTTCTATGAGAAGTGTTTCTAATCAGAGTACTTCATTTGTGGGTGATAACCATTCAAGAAAATACCACAAAGCACTTATCCTTCTATAAGATAGGATTCTAATCAGAGTACTTCATTTATGGGTGGTAACCAATCAAGAAAACACTACAAAGCATTTACGCTTCTATGAGAAGTGTTTCTAATCAAAGAACTTCATTTAAGGGTGATAACCATTCAATAAAATACCACAAAGCACTTATCCTTCTATGAGAAGTGTTTCTAATCAGAGTACTTAATTTATGGGAAGTAACCAATCAAGAAAACACCACAAAGCATTCATGCTTCTATTAGATGTGTTTCTAATCTGAGTACTTCATTTGTGGGTGATAACCATTGAAGAAAACACCACAAAACATTTATGGTTCTATTAGAAGTGTTTCTAATCAGAGTACTTCATTTATGGGTGTTAAACATTCAGGAAAACACCACAAAGCATTTATGCTTCTATGAGATGTGTTTCTAATCAGAGTACTTCATTTATGGGTGGTAACCAATCAAGAAAACAGGACAAAGCTTTTATGCTTCTATGAGAAGTGTTTCTAATCAAAGTACTTCATTTACGAGTGATAACCATTAATGAAACCACCACAAAGCACTTATACTTCTATGAGAAATGATTCTAATCAGAGTACTTCATTTAAGGTGATAACCATTCAAGAAAACACTACATAACATTTATGCTTCTATGAAAAGTGTTTCTAATCAGAGTACTTAATTTATGGGTGATAACCATTCTAGAAAACACCACAAAGCATTTATACTTCTATGAGATGTGTTTCTAACAGAGTACTTCATTTATGGTTGGTATCCAATCAAGAAAACACCACAAAGCATTCATGCTTCTATGGGCAGTGTTTGTAATCAAAGTACTTCATTTGTGGGTGATAACAATACAAGAAAACAGCACAAAGCATTTATGCTTCTATGAGAAGTGTTTCTAATCAGAGTACTTCATTTATGGGTGGTAACCAATCAAGAAAACACCACAAAGCATTCATGCTTCTAGGAGACGTGTTTCTAATCAAAGTACATCATTTGTGGGTGATAACCATTCAACAAAACACCACAAAGCACTTATCCTTCTATGAGATGTGTTTCTAATCAGAGTACTTCATTTACGGGTAGTAACCAATCAAGAAAACACCACAAAGCATTCATGCTTCTATGAGAAGTGTTTCTAATCGGATTACTTCATTTATGGGTAGTAACCAATCAAGAAAACACCACATAGCATTCATGCTTCTATGAGAAGTGTTTCTAATCAGAGTACTTCATTTGTGGGTGATAACCATTCAAGAAAATACCACAAAGCACTTATCCTTCTATGAGATAGGATTCTAATCAGAGTACTTCATTTATGGGTGGTAACCAATCAAGAAAACACTACAAAGCATTTATGCTTCTATGAGAAGTGTTTCTAATCAGAGTACTTCATTTAAGGGTGATAACCATTCAAGAAAATACCACAAAGCACTTATCCTTCTATGAGAAGTGTTTCTAATCAGAGTACTTCATTTAAGGGTGATAACCATTCAAGAAAAAACTACATATCATTTATGCTTCTATGAGAAGTGTTTCTAATCAGAGTACTTAATTTATGGGTGATAACCATTCTAGAAAACACCACAAAGCACTTATCCTTCTATGAGAAGTGTTTCTAATCAGAGTACTTCATTTATGGGTGGTAACCAATCAAGAAAACACCACAAAGCATTCATGCTTCTAGGAGACGTGTTTCTAATCAAAGTACATCATTTGTGGGTGATAACCATTCAACAAAACACCACAAAGCACTTATCCTTCTATGAGATGTGTTTCTAATCAGAGTACTTCATTTACGGGTAGTAACCAATCAAGAAAACATCACAAAGCATTCATGCTTCTATGAGAAGTGTTTCTAATGAAAGTACTTCATTTATGGGTAGTAACCAATCAAGAAAACACCACATAGCATTCATGCTTCTATGAGAAGTGTTTCTAATCAGAGTACTTCATTTGTGGGTGATAACCATTCAAGAAAATACCACAAAGCACTTATCCTTCTATAAGATAGGATTCTAATCAGAGTACTTCATTTATGGGTGGTAACCAATCAAGAAAACACTACAAAGCATTTACCCTTCTATGAGAAGTGTTTCTAATCAAAGAACTTCATTTAAGGGTGATAACCATTCAATAAAATAACACAAAGCACTTATCCTTCTATGAGAAGTGTTTCTAATCAAAGTACTTCATTTACGAGTGATAACCATTAATGAAACCACCACAAAGCACTTATACTTCTATGAGAAATGATTCTAATCAGAGTACTTCATTTAAGGTGATAACCATTCAAGAAAACACTACATAACATTTATGCTTCTATGAAAAGTGTTTCTAATCAGAGTACTTAATTTATGAGTGATAACCATTCTAGAAAACACCACAAAGCATTTATACTTCTATGAGATGTGTTTCTAACAGAGTACTTCATTTATGGTTGGTATCCAATCAAGAAAACACCACAAAGCATTCATGCTTCTATGGGCAGTGTTTGTAATCAAAGTACTTCATTTGTGGGTGATAACAATACAAGAAAACAGCACAAAGCATTTATGCTTCTATGAGAAGTGTTTCTAATCAGAGTACTTCATTTACGGGTAGTAACCAATCAAGAAAACACCACAAAGCATTCATGCTTCTATGAGAAGTGTTTCTAATCGGATTACTTCATTTATGGGTAGTAACCAATCAAGAAAACACCACATAGCATTCATGCTTCTATGAGAAGTGTTTCTAATCAGAGTACTTCATTTGTGGGTGATAACCATTCAAGAAAATACCACAAAGCACTTATCCTTCTATGAGATAGGATTCTAATCAGAGTACTTCATTTATGGGTGGTAACCAATCAAGAAAACACTACAAAGCATTTATGCTTCTATGAGAAGTGTTTCTAATCAGAGTACTTCATTTAAGGGTGATAACCATTCAAGAAAATACCACAAAGCACTTATCCCTTTATGAGAAGTGTTTCTAATCAGAGTACTTCATTTAAGGGTGATAACCATTCAAGAAAAAACTACATATCATTTATGCTTCTATGAGAAGTGTTTCTAATCAGAGTACTTAATTTATGGGTGATAACCATTCTAGAAAACACCACAAAGCACTTATCCTTCTATGAGAAGTGTTTCTAATCAGAGTACTTCATTTATGGGTTGTAACCATTCAAAAAACACCACAAAGCACTTATCCTTCTATGAGAAGTGTTTCTAATCAGAGTACTTCATTTATGGGTGGTAACCATTCATAAAAATACCAAAAAGCACTTATCCTTCTATGAGAAGTGTTTCTAATCAGAGTACTTCATTTATGGGAAGTAACCAATCAAGAAAACACCACAAAGCATTCATGCTTCTATTAGATGTGTTTCTAATGAAAGTACTTCATTTGTGGGTGATAACCATTGAAGAAAACACCACAAAACATTTATGGTTCTATTAGAAGTGTTTCTAATCAGAGTACTTCATTTATGGGTGTTAAACATTCAGGAAAACACCACAAAGCATTTATGCTTCTATGAGAAAAGTTTCTAATCAGAATACTTCATTTATGGGTAGTAAACATTCAAGAAAACAGGACAAAGCTTTTATGCTTCTATGAGAAGTGTTTCTAATCAAAGTACTTCATTTACGAGTAATAACCATTCATGAAACAACCACAAAACACTTATACTTCTATGAGAAATGATTCTAATCAGAGTACTTCATTTATGGGTGGTAACCAATTAAGAAAACACCAAAAAACATTTATGTTTCTATGAGAAGTGTTTCTAATCTGAGTACTTCATTTAAGGGTGATAACCATTCAAAAAAACACTACATAACATTTATGCTTCTATGAAAAGTGTTTCTAATCAGAGTACTTAATTTATGGTTGATAACCATTCTAGAAAACACCACAAAGCATTTATACTTCTATGAGATGTGTTTCTAATCAGAATACTTCATTTATGGGTGGTAAACATTCAAGAAAACAGGACAAAGCTTTTATGCTTCTATGAGAAGTGTTTCTAATCAAAGTACTTCATTTACGAGTGATAACCATTAATGAAACCACCACAAAGCACTTATACTTCTATGAGAAATGATTCTAATCAGAGTACTTCATTTAAGGTGATAACCATTCAAGAAAACACTACATAACATTTATGCTTCTATGAAAAGTGTTTCTAATCAGAGTACTTAATTTATGGGTGATAACCATTCTAGAAAACACCACAAAGCATTTATACTTCTATGAGATGTGTTTCTAACAGAGTACTTCATTTATGGTTGGTATCCAATCAAGAAAACACCACAAAGCATTCATGCTTCTATGGGCAGTGTTTGTAATCAAAGTACTTCATTTGTGGGTGATAACAATACAAGAAAACAGCACAAAGCATTTATGCTTCTATGAGAAGTGTTTCTAATCAGAGTACTTCATTTATGGGTGGTAACCAATCAAGAAAACACCACAAAGCATTCATGCTTCTAGGAGACGTGTTTCTAATCAAAGTACATCATTTGTGGGTGATAACCATTCAACAAAACACCACAAAGCACTTATCCTTCTATGAGATGTGTTTCTAATCAGAGTACTTCATTTACGGGTAGTAACCAATCAAGAAAACACCACAAAGCATTCATGCTTCTATGAGAAGTGTTTCTAATCGGATTACTTCATTTATGGGTAGTAACCAATCAAGAAAACACCACATAGCATTCATGCTTCTATGAGAAGTGTTTCTAATCAGAGTACTTCATTTGTGGGTGATAACCATTCAAGAAAATACCACAAAGCACTTATCCTTCTATGAGATAGGATTCTAATCAGAGTACTTCATTTATGGGTGGTAACCAATCAAGAAAACACTACAAAGCATTTATGCTTCTATGAGAAGTGTTTCTAATCAGAGTACTTCATTTAAGGGTGATAACCATTCAAGAAAATACCACAAAGCACTTATCCTTCTATGAGAAGTGTTTCTAATCAGAGTACTTCATTTAAGGGTGATAACCATTCAAGAAAAAACTACATATCATTTATGCTTCTATGAGAAGTGTTTCTAATCAGAGTACTTAATTTATGGGTGATAACCATTCTAGAAAACACCACAAAGCACTTATCCTTCTATGAGAAGTGTTTCTAATCAGAGTACTTCATTTATGGGTGGTAACCAATCAAGAAAACACCACAAAGCATTCATGCTTCTAGGAGACGTGTTTCTAATCAAAGTACATCATTTGTGGGTGATAACCATTCAACAAAACACCACAAAGCACTTATCCTTCTATGAGATGTGTTTCTAATCAGAGTACTTCATTTACGGGTAGTAACCAATCAAGAAAACACCACAAAGCATTCATGCTTCTATGAGAAGTGTTTCTAATCGGATTACTTCATTTATGGGTAGTAACCAATCAAGAAAACACCACATAGCATTTATGCTTCTATGAGAAGTGTTTCTAATCAGAGTACTTCATTTAAGGGTGATAACCATTCAAGAAAATACCACAAAGCACTTATCCTTCTATGAGAAGTGTTTCTAATCAGAGTACTTCATTTAAGGGTGATAACCATTCAAGAAAAAACTACATATCATTTATGCTTCTATGAGAAGTGTTTCTAATCAGAGTACTTAATTTATGGGTGATAACCATTCTAGAAAACACCACAAAGCACTTATCCTTCTATGAGAAGTGTTTCTAATCAGAGTACTTCATTTATGGGTGGTAACCAATCAAGAAAACACCACAAAGTATTCATGCTTCTAGGAGACGTGTTTCTAATCAAAGTACATCATTTGTGGGTGATAACCATTCAACAAAACACCACAAAGCACTTATCCTTCTATGAGATGTGTTTCTAATCAGAGTACTTCATTTACGGGTAGTAACCAATCAAGAAAACATCACAAAGCATTCATGCTTCTATGAGAAGTGTTTCTAATGAAAGTACTTCATTTATGGGTAGTAACCAATCAAGAAAACACCACATAGCATTCATGCTTCTATGAGAAGTGTTTCTAATCAAAGTACTTCATTTGTTGGTGATAACCATTCAAGAAAATACCACAAAGCACTTATCCTTCTATGAGATAGGATTCTAATCAGAGTACTTCATTTATGGGTGGTAACCAATCAAGAAAACACTACAAAGCATTTACGCTTCTATGAGAAGTGTTTCTAATCAAAGAACTTCATTTAAGGGTGATAACCATTCAATAAAATACCACAAAGCACTTATCCTTCTATGAGAAGTGTTTCTAATCAGAGTACTTAATTTATGGGAAGTAACCAATCAAGAAAACACCACAAAGCATTCATGCTTCTATTAGATGTGTTTCTAATCTGAGTACTTCATTTGTGGGTGATAACCATTGAAGAAAACACCACAAAACATTTATGGTTCTATTAGAAGTGTTTCTAATCAGAGTACTTCATTTATGGGTGTTAAACATTCAGGAAAACACCACAAAGCATTTATGCTTCTATGAGATGTGTTTCTAATCAGAGTACTTCATTTATGGGCGGTAACCAATCAAGAAAACAGGACAAAGCTTTTATGCTTCTATGAGAAGTGTTTCTAATCAAAGTACTTCATTTACGAGTGATAACCATTAATGAAACCACCACAAAGCACTTATACTTCTATGAGAAATGATTCTAATCAGAGTACTTCATTTAAGGTGATAACCATTCAAGAAAACACTACATAACATTTATGGGTGATAACCATTCTAGAAAACACCACAAAGCATTCATGCTTCTATGAGAAGTGTTTCTAATCAGAGTACTTCATTTATGGTTGGTATCCAATCAAGAAAACACCACAAAGCATTCATGCTTCTATGGGCAGTGTTTGTAATCAAAGTACTTCATTTGTGGGTGATAACAATACAAGAAAACAGCACAAAGCATTTATGCTTCTATGAGAAGTGTTTCTAATCAGAGTACTTCATTTATGGGTGGTAACCAATCAAGAAAACACCACAAAGCATTCATGCTTCTAGGAGACGTGTTTCTAATCAAAGTACATCATTTGTGGGTGATAACCATTCAACAAAACACCACAAAGCACTTATCCTTCTATGAGATGTGTTTCTAATCAGAGTACTTCATTTACGGGTAGTAACCAATCAAGAAAACACCACAAAGCATTCATGCTTCTATGAGAAGTGTTTCTAATCGGATTACTTCATTTTTGGGTAGTAACCAATCAAGAAAACACCACATAGCATTCATGCTTCTATGAGAAGTGTTTCTAATCAGAGTACTTCATTTGTGGGTGATAACCATTCAAGAAAATACCACAAAGCACTTATCCTTCTATGAGATAGGATTCTAATCAGAGTACTTCATTTATGGGTGGTAACCAATCAAGAAAACACTACAAAGCATTTATGCTTCTATGAGAAGTGTTTCTAATCAGAGTACTTCATTTAAGGGTGATAACCATTCAAGAAAATACCACAAAGCACTTATCCTTTTATGAGAAGTGTTTCTAATCAGAGTACTTCATTTAAGGGTGATAACCATTCAAGAAAAAACTACATATCATTTATGCTTCTATAAGAAGTGTTTCTAATCAGAGTACTTAATTTATGGGTGATAACCATTCTAGAAAACACCACAAAGCACTTATCCTTCTATGAGAAGTGTTTCTAATCAGAGTACTTCATTTATGGGTGGTAACCATTCAAAAAACACCACAAAGCACTTATCCTTCTATGAGAAGTGTTTCTAATCAGAGTACTTCATTTATGGGTGGTAACCATTCAAAAAAATACCAAAAAGCACTTATCCTTCTATGAGAAGTGTTTCTAATCAGAGTACTTAATTTATGGGAAGTAACCAATCAAGAAAACACCACAAAGCATTCATGCTTCTATTAGATGTGTTTCTAATGAAAGTACTTCATTTGTGGGTGATAACCATTGAAGAAAACACCACAAAACATTTATGGTTCTATTAGAAGTGTTTCTAATCAGAGTACTTCATTTATGGGTGTTAAACATTCAGGAAAACACCACAAAGCATTTATGCTTCTATGAGAAAAGTTTCTAATCAGAATACTTCATTTATGGGTAGTAAACATTCAAGAAAACAGGACAAAGCTTTTATGCTTCTATGAGAAGTGTTTCTAATCAAAGTACTTCATTTACGAGTAATAACCATTCATGAAACAACCACAAAACACTTATACTTCTATGAGAAATGATTCTAATCAGAGTACTTCATTTATGGGTGGTAACCAATTAAGAAAACACCAAAAAACATTTATGTTTCTATGAGAAGTGTTTCTAATCTGAGTACTTCATTTAAGGGTGATAACCATTCAAGAAAAACACTACATAACATTTATGCTTCTATGAAAAGTGTTTCTAATCAGAGTACCTAATTTATGGTTGATAACCATTCTAGAAAACACCATAAAGCATTTATACTTCTATGAGATGTGTTTCTAATCAGAATACTTCATTTATGGGTGGTAAACATTCAAGAAAACAGGACAAAGCTTTTATGCTTCTATGAGAAGTGTTTCTAATCAAAGTACTTCATTTACGAGTGATAACCATTAATGAAACCACCACAAAGCACTTATACTTCTATGAGAAATGATTCTAATCAGAGTACTTCATTTAAGGTGATAACCATTCAAGAAAACACTACATAACATTTATGCTTCTATGAAAAGTGTTTCTAATCAGAGTACTTAATTTATGGGTGATAACCATTCTAGAAAACACCACAAAGCATTTATACTTCTATGAGATGTGTTTCTAACAGAGTACTTCATTTATGGTTGGTATCCAATCAAGAAAACACCACAAAGCATTCATGCTTCTATGGGCAGTATTTTTAATCAAAGTACTTCATTTGTGGGTGATAACAATACAAGAAAACAGCACAAAACATTTATGCTTCTATGAGAAGTGTTTCTAATCAGAGTACTTCATTTATGGGTGGTAACCAATCAAGAAAACACCACAAAGCATTCATGCTTCTAGGAGACGTGTTTCTAATCAAAGTACATCATTTGTGGGTGGTAACCATTCAAAAAAATACCAAAAAGCACTTATCCTTCTATGAGATGTGTTTCTAATCAGAGTACTTCATTTACGGGTAGTAACCAATCAAGAAAAACACCACAAAGCATTCATGCTTCTATGAGAAGTGTTTCTAATCGGATTACTTCATTTATGGGTAGTAACCAATCAAGAAAACACCACATAGCATTCATGCTTCTATGAGAAGTGTTTCTAATCAGAGTACTTCATTTGTGGGTGATAACCATTCAAGAAAATACCACAAAGCACTTATCCTTCTATGAGATAGGATTCTAATCAGAGTACTTCATTTATGGGTGGTAACCAATCAAGAAAACACTACAAAGCATTTATGCTTCTATGAGAAATGTTTCTAATCAGAGTACTTCATTTAAGGGTGATAACCATTCAAGAAAATACCACAAAGCACTTATCCTTTTATGAGAAGTGTTTCTAATCAGAGTACTTCATTTAAGGGTGATAACCATTCAAGAAAAAACTACATATCATTTATGCTTCTATGAGAAGTGTTTCTAATCAGAGTACTTAATTTATGGGTGATAACCATTCTAGAAAACACCACAAAACATTTATGGTTCTATTAGAAGTGTTTCTAATCAGAGTACTTCATTTAGGGGTGTTAAACATTCAGGAAAACACCACAAAGCATTTATGCTTCTATGAGATAGGATTCTAATCAGAGTACTTCATTTATGGGTGGTAACCAATCAAGAAAACACTACAAAGCATTTACGCTTCTATGAGAAGTGTTTCTAATCAAAGAACTTCATTTAAGGGTGATAACCATTCAAGAAAATACCACAAAACATTTATGCTTCTATTAGAAGTGTTTCTAATCAGAGTACTTCATTTGTGGGTGATAACCATTCAAGAAAATACCACAAAGCACTTATCCTTCTATGAGATAGGATTCTAATCAGAGTACTTCATTTAAGGGTGATAACCATTCAAGAAAAACACTACATAACATTTATGCTTCTATGAGAAGTGTTTCTAATCAGAGTACTTCATTTATGGTTGGTATCCAATCAAGAAAACACCACAAAGCATTCATGCTTTTATGGGCAGTGTTTGTAATCAAAGTACTTTATGTGTGGGTGATAACCATTCAAGAAAACACCACAAAGCATTTATGCTTCTATGAGAAGTGTTTCTAATCAGAGTACTTCATTTAAGGGTGATAACCATTCAAGAAAAAACTACATAGCATTTATGCTTCTATGAGAAGTGTTTCTAATCAGAGTACTTAATTTATGGGTGATAACCATTCTAGAAAACACCACAAAGCACTTATCCTTCTATGAGATAGGATTCTAATCAGAGTACTTCATTTAAGGGTGATAACCATTCAAGAAAAACACTACATAACATTTATGCTTCTATGAGAAGTGTTTCTAATCAGAGTACTTCATTTATGGTTGGTATCCAATCAAGAAAACACCACAAAGCATTCATGCTTTTATGGGCAGTGTTTGTAATCAAAGTACTTTATGTGTGGGTGATAACCATTCAAGAAAACACCACAAAGCATTTATGCTTCTATGAGAAGTGTTTCTAATCAGAGTACTTCATTTGTGGGTGGTAACCAATCAAGAAAACACCAAAAAACATTTATGCTTCTATGAGAAGTGTTTCTAATCAGAGTACTTCATTTAAGGGTGATAACCATTCAAGAAAAAACTACATAGCATTTATGCTTCTATGAGAAGTGTTTCTAATCAGAGTACTTAATTTATGGGTGATAACCATTCTAGAAAACACCACAAAGCACTTATCTTTCTATGAGAAGTGTTTCTAATCAGAGTACTTCATTTATGGGTGGTAACCATTCAAAAAACACCACAAAGCACTTATCCTTCTATGAGATGTGTTTCTAATCAGAGTACTTCATTTATGGGTAGTAACCAATCAAGAAAACACCACAAAGCATTCATGCTTCTATGAGAAGTGTTTCTAATCAGAGTACTTCATTTATGGTTGGTATCCAATCAAGAAAACACCACAAAGCATTCATGCTTCTATGAGCAGTGTTTGTAATCAAAGTACTTCATGTGTGGGTGATAACCATTCAAGAAAACACCACAAAGCATTTATGCTTCTATGAGAAGTGTTTCTAATCAGAGTACTTCATTTGTGGGTGATAACCAATCAAGAAAACACCAAAAAACATTTATGCTTCTATGAGAAGTGTTTCTAATCAGAGTACTTAATTTATGGGTGATAACCATTCTAGAAAACACCACAAAGCATTTATACTTCTATGAGATGTGTTTCTAATCAGAGTACTTCATTTATGGTTGGTATCAAATCAAGAAAACACCACAAAGCATTCATGCTTTTATGGGCAGTGTTTGTAATCAAAGTACTTTATGTGTGGGTGATAACCATTCAAGAAAACACCACAAAGCATTTATGCTTCTATGAGAAGTGTTTCTAATCAGAGTACTTCATTTGTGGGTGGTAACCAATCAAGAAAACACCAAAAAACATTTATGCTTCTATGAGAAGTGTTTCTAATCAGAGTACTTCATTTAAGGGTGATAACCATTCAAGAAAAAACTACATAGCATTTATGCTTCTATGAGAAGTGTTTCTAATCAGAGTACTTAATTTATGGGTGATAACCATTCTAGAAAACACCACAAAGCACTTATCCTTCTATGAGAAGTGTTTCTAATCAGAGTACTTCATTTATGGGTGGTAACCATTCAAAAAACACCACAAAGCACTTATCCTTCTATGAGATGTGTTTCTAATCAGAGTACTTCATTTATGGGTAGTAACCAATCAAGAAAACACCACAAAGCATTCATGCTTCTATGAGAAGTGTTTCTAATCAGAGTACTTCATTTGTGGGTGATAACCATTCAAGAAAACACCACAAAGCATTTATGCTTCTATGAGAAGTGTTTCTAATCAGAGTACTTAATTTATGGGTGATAACCATTCAAGAAAACACCACAAATCACGTATCCTTCTATGAGAAATGTTTCTAATCAGAGTACTTCATTTGTGGGTGATAACCATTCAAGAAAACACCACAAAGCATTTATGCTTCAATGAGAAGTGTTTCTAATCAGAGTACTTAATTTATGGGTGATAACCATTCAAGAAAACACCACAAATCAAGTATCCTTCTATGAGAAGTGTTTCTAATCAGAGTACTTCATTTATGGGTGGTAACCATTCAAAAAACACCACAAAGCACTTATCCTTCTATGAGATGTGTTTCTAATCTGAGTACTTCATTTATGGCTGGTAACCAATCAAGAAAACACCACAAAGCATTCATGCTTCTATGAGAAGTGTTTCTAATCAAAGTACTTCATTTACGAGTGATAACCATTCATGAAACCACCACAAAACACTTATACTTCTATGAGAAATGATTCTAATCAGAGTACTTCATTTATGGGTGGTAACCAATCAAGAAAACACCAAAAAACATTTATGTTTCTATGAGAAGTGTTTCTAATCTGAGTACTTCATTTAAGGGTGATAACCATTCAAGAAAAACACTACATAACATTTATGCTTCTATGAGAAGTGTTTCTAATCAGAGTACTTCATTTATGGGTGATAACCATTCTAGAAAACACCACAAAGCATTTATACTTCTATGAGAAGTGTTTCTAATCAGAGTACTTCATTTATGGTTGGTATCCAATCAAGAAAACACCACAAAGCATTCATGCTTCTATGAGCAGTGTTTGTAATCAGAGTACTTCATTTGTGGGTGATAACCAATCAAGAAAACACCAAAAAACATTTATGCTTCTATGAGAAGTGTTTCTAATCAGAGTACTTAATTTATGGGTGATAACCATTCTAGAAAACACCACAAAGCATTTATACTTCTATGAGATGTGTTTCTAATCAGAGTACTTCATTTATGGGTAGTAACCAATCAAGAAAACACCACAAAGCACTTATCCTTCTATGAGATGTGTTTCTAATCAGAGTACTTCATTTATGGGTGGTAACCAATCAAGAAAACACCACAAAGCATTCATGCTTCTATGAGAAGTGTTTCTAATCAGAGTACTTCATTTGTGGGTGATAACCATTCAAGAAAATACCAAAAAACATTTATGCTTCTATGAGAAGTGTTTCTAATCAGAGTACTTAATTTATGGGTGATAACCATTCTAGAAAACACCACAAAGCATTTATACTTCTATGAGATGTGTTTCTAATCAGAGTACTTCATTTATGGGTAGTAACCAATCAAGAAAACACCACAAAGCACTTATCCTTCTATGAGATGTGTTTCTAATCAGAGTACTTCATTTATGGGTGGTAAACATTCAAGAAAACAAGACAAAGCTTTTATGCTTCTATGAGAAGTGTTTCTAATCATAGTACTTCATTTACAAGTGATAACCATTCATGAAACCACCACAAAGCACTTATACTTCTATGAGAAGTGTTTCTAATCGGAGTACTTCATTTATGGATAGTAACCAATCAAGAAAACACCACATAGCATTCATGCTTCTATGAGAAGTGTTTCTAATCAGAGTACTTCATTTGTGGGTGATAACCATTCAAGAAAATACCACAAAGAACTTATCCTTCTATGAGATAGGATTCTAATCAGAGTAATTCATTTATGGGTGGTAACCAATCAAGAAAACACTACAAAGCATTTACGCTTCTATGAGAAGTGTTTCTAATCAAAGAACTTCATTTAAGGGTGATAACCATTCAAGAAAATACCAAAAAGCACTTATCCTTCTATGAGAAGTGTTTCTAATCAGAGTACTTCATTTATGGGAAGTAACCAATCAAGAAAACACCACAAAGCATTCATGCTTCTATTAGATGTGTTTCTAATGAAAGTACTTCATTTGTGGGTGATAACCATTGAAGAAAACACCACAAAACATTTATGGTTCTATTAGAAGTGTTTCTAATCAGAGTATTTCATTTATGGGTGTTAAACATTCAGGAAAACACCACAAAGCATTTATGCTTCTATGAGAAAAGTTTCTAATCAGAATACTTCATTTATGGGTAGTAAACATTCAAGAAAACAGGACAAAGCTTTTATGCTTCTATGAGAAGTGTTTCTAATCAAAGTACTTCATTTACGAGTGATAACCATTCATGAAACCACCACAAAACACTTATACTTCTATGAGAAATGATTCGAATCAGAGTACTTCATTTATGGGTGGTAACCAATCAAGAAAACACCAAAAAACATTTATGTTTCTATGAGAAGTGTTTCTAATCTGAGTACTTCATTTCAGGGTGATAACCATTCAAGAAAAACACTACATAACATTTATTCTTCTATGAGAAGTATTTCTAATCAGAGTACTTAATTTATGGGTGATAACCATTCTAGAAAACACCACAAAGCATTTATACTTCTATGAGATGTGTTTCTAATCAGAGTACTTCATTTATGGGTAGTAACCAATCAAGAAAACACCACAAAGCACTTATCCTTCTATGAGATGTGTTTCTAATCAGAGTACTTCATTTATGGGTGGTAACCAATCAAGAAAACACCACAAAGCATTCATGCTTCTATGAGAAGTGTTTCTAATCAGAGTACTTCATTTGTGGGTGATAACCATTCAAGAAAATACCACAAAGAACTTATCCTTCTATGAGATAAGATTCTAATCAGAGTAATTCATTTATGGGTGGTAACCAATCAAGAAAACACTACAAAGCATTTACGCTTCTATGAGAAGTGTTTCTAATCAAAGAACTTCATTTAAGGGTGATAACCATTCAAGAAAATACCAAAAAGCACTTATCCTTCTATGAGAAGTGTTTCTAATCAGAGTACTTCATTTATGGGAAGTAACCAATCAAGAAAACACCACAAAGCATTCATGCTTCTATTAGATGTGTTTCTAATGAAAGTACTTCATTTGTGGGTGATAACCATTGAAGAAAACACCACAAAACATTTATGGTTCTATTAGAAGTGTTTCTAATCAGAGTATTTCATTTATGAGTGTTAAACATTCAGGAAAACACCACAAAGCATTTATGCTTCTATGAGAAAAGTTTCTAATCAGAATACTTCATTTATGGGTAGTAAACATTCAAGAAAACAGGACAAAGCTTTTATGCTTCTATGAGAAGTGTTTCTAATCAAAGTACTTCATTTACGAGTGATAACCATTCATGAAACCACCACAAAACACTTATACTTCTATGAGAAATGATTCTAATCAGAGTACTTCATTTATGGGTGGTAACCAATCAAGAAAACACCAAAAAACATTTATGTTTCTATGAGAAGTGTTTCTAATCTGAGTACTTCATTTAAGGGTGATAACCATTCAAGAAAAACACTACATAACATTTATTCTTCTATGAGAAGTATTTCAAATCAGAGTACTTAATTTATGGGTGATAACCATTCTAGAAAACACCACAAAGCATTTATACTTCTATGAGAAGTGTTTCTAATCAGAGTACTTCATTTATGGTTGGTATCCAATCAAGAAAACACCACAAAGCATTCATGCTTCTATGGGCAGTGTTTGTAATCAAAGTACTTCATGTGTGGGTGATAACCATTCAAGAAAACACCACAAAGCATTTATGCTTCTATGAGAAGTGTTTCTAATCAGAGTACTTCATTTGTGGGTGGTAACCAATCAAGAAAACACCAAAAAACATTTATGCTTCTATGAGAAGTGTTTCTAATCAGAGTACTTAATTTATGGGTGATAACCATTCTAGAAAACACCTCAAAGCATTTATACTTCTATGAGATGTGTTTCTAATCAGAGTACTTCATTTATGGGTAGTAACCAATCAAGAAAACACCACAAAGCATTCATGCTTATATGAGATGTGTTTCTAATCAGAGTACTTCATTTGTGGGTGGTAACCAATCAAGAAAACACCAAAAAACATTTATGCTTCTATGAGAAGTGTTTCTAATCAGAGTACTTAATTTATGGGTGATAACCATTCTAGAAAACACCTCAAAGCATTTATACTTCTATGAGATGTGTTTCTAATCAGAGTACTTCATTTATGGGTAGTAACCAATCAAGAAAACACCACAAAGCATTCATGCTTATATGAGATGTGTTTCTAATCAGAGTACTTCATTTATGGGTAGTAACCAATCAAGAAAACACCACAAAGCATTCATGCTTCTATTAGATGTGTTTCTAATGAAAGTACTTCATTTGTGGGTGATAACCATTGAAGAAAACACCACAAAACATTTATGGTTCTATTAGAAGTGTTTCTAATCAGAGTACTTCATTTATGGGTGTTAAACATTCAGGAAAACACCACAAAGCATTTATGCTTCTTTGAGAAAAGTTTCTAATCAGAATACTTCATTTATGGGTGGTAAACATTCAAGAAAACAAGACAAAGCTTTTATGCTTCTATGAGAAGTGTTTCTAATCATAGTACTTCATTTACGAGTGATAACCATTCATGAAACCACCACAAAGCACTTATACTTCTATGAGAAGTGTTTCTAATCGGAGTACTTCATTTATGGATAGTAACCAATCAAGAAAACACCACATAGCATTCATGCTTCTATGAGAAGTGTTTCTAATCAGAGTACTTCATTTGTGGGTGATAACCATTCAAGAAAATACCACAAAGCACTTATCCTTCTATGAGATAGGATTCTAATCATAGTACTTCATTTATGGGTGGTAACCAATCAAGAAAACACTACAAAGCATTTACGCTTCTATGAGAAGTGTTTCTAATCAAAGTACTTCATTTAAGGGTGATAACCATTCAAGAAAATACCACAAAGCACTTATCCTTTTTTGATAAGTGTTTCTAATAAGAGTACTTCATTTATGGGAAGTAACCAATCAAGAAAACACAACAAAGCATTCATGCTTCTATTAGATGTGTTTCTAATGAAAGTACTTCATTTGTGGGTGATAACCATTGAAGAAAACACCACAAAACATTTATGGTTCTATTAGAAGTGTTTCTAATCAGAGTACTTCATTTATGGGTGGTAAACATTCAGGAAAACACCACAAAGCATTTATGCTTCTATGAGAAGTGTTTCTAATCGGAGTACTTCATTTATGGTTGGTAAACATTCAAGAAAACAGGACAAAGCTTTTATGCTTCTATGAGAAGTGTTTCTAATCAAAGTACTTCATTTACGAGTGATAACCATTCATGAAACCACCACAAAACACTTATACTTCTATTAGAAATAATTCTAATCAGAGTACTTCATTTATGGGTGGTAACCAATCAAGAAAACACCAAAAAAGCATTTATGCTTCTATGAGAAGTGTTTCTAATCTGAGTACTTCATTTAAGGGTGATAACCATTCAAGAAAAACACTACATAACATTTATGCTTCTATGAGAAGTGTCTCTAATCAGAGTACTTAATTTATGGGTGATAACCATTCTAGAAAACACCACAAAGCATTTACACTTCTATGACATGTGTTTCTAATCAGAGTACTTCATTTATGGGTGGTAACCAATCAAGAAAACACCACAAAGCATTCATGCTTCTATGAGAAGTGTTTCTAATCGGATTACTTCATTTATGGGTAGTAACCAATCAAGAAAACACCACATAGCATTCATGCTTCTATGAGAAGTGTTTCTAATCAGAGTACTTCATTTGTGGGTGATAACCATTCAAGAAAATACCACAAAGCACTTATCCTTCTATGAGATAGGATTCTAATCATAGTACTTCATTTATGGGTGGTAACCAATCAAGAAAACACTACAAAGCATTTACGCTTCTATGAGAAGTGTTTCTAATCAAAGTACTTCATTTAAGGGTGATAACCATTCAAGAAAATACCACAAAGCACTTATCCTTTTTTGATAAGTGTTTCTAATAAGAGTACTTCATTTATGGGAAGTAACCAATCAAGAAAACACAACAAAGCATTCATGCTTCTATTAGATGTGTTTCTAATGAAAGTACTTCATTTGTGGGTGATAACCATTGAAGAAAACACCACAAAACATTTATGGTTCTATTAGAAGTGTTTCTAATCAGAGTACTTCATTTATGGGTGGTAAACATTCAGGAAAACACCACAAAGCATTTATGCTTCTATGAGAAGTGTTTCTAATCGGAGTACTTCATTTATGGTTGGTAAACATTCAAGAAAACAGGACAAAGCTTTTATGCTTCTATGAGAAGTGTTTCTAATCAAAGTACTTCATTTACGAGTGATAACCATTCATGAAACCACCACAAAACACTTATACTTCTATTAGAAATAATTCTAATCAGAGTACTTCATTTATGGGTGGTAACCAATCAAGAAAACACCAAAAAAGCATTTATGCTTCTATGAGAAGTGTTTCTAATCTGAGTACTTCATTTAAGGGTGATAACCATTCAAGAAAAACACTACATAACATTTATGCTTCTATGAGAAGTGTCTCTAATCAGAGTACTTAATTTATGGGTGATAACCATTCTAGAAAACACCACAAAGCATTTACACTTCTATGACATGTGTTTCTAATCAGAGTACTTCATTTATGGGTGGTAACCAATCAAGAAAACACCACAAAGCATTCATGCTTCTATGAGAAGTGTTTCTAATCAGAGTACTTCATTTGTGGGTGATAACCATTCAAGAAAATACCAAAAAACATTTATGCTTCTATGAGAAGTGTTTCTAATCAGAGTACTTCATTTGTGGGTGATAACCATTCAAGAAAATACCACAAAGCACTTATCCTTCTATGAGATAGGATTCTAATCAGAGTAATTCATTTATGGGTGGTAACCAATCAAGAAAACACTACAAAGCATTTACGCTTCTATGAGAAGTGTTTCTAATCAAAGAACTTCATTTAAGGGTGATAACCATTCAAGAAAATACCAAAAAGCACTTATCCTTCTATGAGAAGTGTTTCTAATCAGAGTACTTCATTTATGGGAAGTAACCAATCAAGAAAACACCACAAAGCATTCATGCTTCTATTAGATGTGTTTCTAATGAAAGTACTTCATTTGTGGGTGATAACCATTGAAGAAAACACCACAAAACATTTATGGTTCTATTAGAAGTGTTTCTAATCAGAGTATTTCATTTATGGGTGTTAAACATTCAGGAAAACACCACAAAGCATTTATGCTTCTATGAGAAAAGTTTCTAATCAGAATACTTCATTTATGGGTAGTAAACATTCAAGAAAACAGGACAAAGCTTTTATGCTTCTATGAGAAGTGTTTCTAATCAAAGTACTTCATTTACGAGTGATAACCATTCATGAAACCACCACAAAACACTTATACTTCTATGAGAAATGATTCTAATCAGAGTACTTCATTTATGGGTGGTAACCAATCAAGAAAACACCAAAAAACATTTATGTTTCTATGAGAAGTGTTTCTAATCTGAGTACTTCATTTAAGGGTGATAACCATTCAAGAAAAACACTACATAACATTTATTCTTCTATGAGAAGTATTTCTAATCAGAGTACTTAATTTATGGGTGATAACCATTCTAGAAAACACCACAAAGCATTTATACTTCTATGAGATGTGTTTCTAATCAGAGTACTTCATTTATGGGTAGTAACCAATCAAGAAAACACCACAAAGCACTTATCCTTCTATGAGATGTGTTTCTAATCAGAGTACTTCATTTATGGGTGGTAACCAATCAAGAAAACACCACAAAGCATTCATGCTTCTATGAGAAGTGTTTCTAATCAGAGTACTTCATTTGTGGGTGATAACCATTCAAGAAAATACCACAAAGCACTTATCCTTCTATGAGATAAGATTCTAATCAGAGTAATTCATTTATGGGTGGTAACCAATCAAGAAAACACTACAAAGCATTTACGCTTCTATGAGAAGTGTTTCTAATCAAAGAACTTCATTTAAGGGTGATAACCATTCAAGAAAATACCAAAAAGCACTTATCCTTCTATGAGAAGTGTTTCTAATCAGAGTACTTCATTTATGGGAAGTAACCAATCAAGAAAACACCACAAAGCATTCATGCTTCTATTAGATGTGTTTCTAATGAAAGTACTTCATTTGTGGGTGATAACCATTGAAGAAAACACCACAAAACATTTATGGTTCTATTAGAAGTGTTTCTAATCAGAGTATTTCATTTATGGGTGTTAAACATTCAGGAAAACACCACAAAGCATTTATGCTTCTATGAGAAAAGTTTCTAATCAGAATACTTCATTTATGGGTAGTAAACATTCAAGAAAACAGGACAAAGCTTTTATGCTTCTATGAGAAGTGTTTCTAATCAAAGTACTTCATTTACGAGTGATAACCATTCATGAAACCACCACAAAACACTTATACTTCTATGAGAAATGATTCTAATCAGAGTACTTCATTTATGGGTGGTAACCAATCAAGAAAACACCAAAAAACATTTATGTTTCTATGAGAAGTGTTTCTAATCTGAGTACTTCATTTAAGGGTGATAACCATTCAAGAAAAACACTACATAACATTTATTCTTCTATGAGAAGTATTTCTAATCAGAGTACTTAATTTATGGGTGATAACCATTCTAGAAAACACCACAAAGCATTTATACTTCTATGAGAAGTGTTTCTAATCAGAGTACTTCATTTATGGTTGGTATCCAATCAAGAAAACACCACAAAGCATTCATGCTTCTATGGGCAGTGTTTGTAATCAAAGTACTTCATGTGTGGGTGATAACCATTCAAGAAAACACCACAAAGCATTTATGCTTCTATGAGAAGTGTTTCTAATCAGAGTACTTCATTTATGGATAGTAACCAATCAAGAAAACACCACATAGCATTCATGCTTCTATGAGAAGTGTTTCTAATCAGAGTACTTCATTTGTGGGTGATAA